>ML682074.1:5630678-5879532 GCA_007922195.1 Podocnemis expansa | reverse complement strand
CCCCCACACACCTGAATCTCCCAGCACCCCCAGTTGTCAGCTAGTAAGTTCCAGAGGGGCAGCCATGTGAGTCCAGTAAAGCAAAAAAAGCAAGGAGTCCTGTGGCACTTAAAGGCTTAACAGATTTATTTATCGCTTGAACTTTCGTGGGAGAAAATCCTACTTCGACAGATGCTTTGAAGAAGGGGAATTTACAGAATGGAATGAAAATAAATTCCCTCTCTTCAAAGCATTTGAAAAGTGGGATTTTCTCCCACGAAAGCTCATGCGATAAATAGATCTGTTAGTTTTTAAGTGCCACAAGATGCCTTGGTTTTTTTAAGCTAGTAACAGTGTTATACCAATTTAGTGAGCACCTGTACACCCCTTCAGTTTCAAGGCTGGGGAAGCTGCTGGCCCAAAGGAACAGCGAAATCCTGAAACTCCCCCACCTGCCCAAGGCAGCACCTGTGTTGGCCAAGAGCCTTAGATCAGGGCTGGGGCTACCAGATAGCAAAGCCTGGAAAGGAGGACAGGGAAGTACTAAAAGGAGGCCTTTGGAGGACACATGCAGAAAAAGTAATAATATAATATTCTTCTGTTTTTGGAGGCCTCCAGAATGCTTCCCCCTTAAAACAGGGTGTTCTCGGTCATTCCAGCATAATACATGCTACAAGTAAAAAGCCAGATAAAATCATGTAATTTAAAATGCCTCCTAGATGGAGGGTTTGAAGGTGAAAAGGAAGGCATGTCGTCCTTTTGCCTGTAGTCTGGTAACCCTAAGCAGGGGTCTCAAACTCAAATCACCATAAGGGCTGCATGAGGACTAGGACGTTAGCCTGAGAGCTGCACTACTGAAAGCTTTTCGTATAATGATCTTGCAAATATTGGTAATGATAGTTTCATTGCAGGCCACGGGAAATAGCTTTAGGGACCACATGGAGCCCACAGGCCACATGTTTGAGACCTCTGCCTTTGATCGTGTCTGGCCCTGACAAATTGGTTGACAGCCCATGAAAGCTTATGCCCAAAGAAATTTGTTAGTCTGTAAGGTGCCAAAGGATTCTCGTTTCTGTACACAGACTAACACAGCTACCCCTCTGGAATTTACCTGGCCCTTGATATTCCAGCATATCATGTATTGGTTCTCAGCGGTGCAGTGAAGAAATAATTTCCAGACAGGGAGCCATTGTTACTGTGTACAGCAAAAACAGCAAGTATTCTGTGGCGCAGTAAAGAATAACACATTTTTTCAGGCATAAGCTTTTGTGGGCCTCAGCCCACTCATCAGACGCAGGAATAGTTGAGGGAATAGTTTCACCCAGTGCTGGAGAAATTCATTCTTGTTCTGAGGACAACCAAGCATGAAACTGTCATTGGCCAAAAGTGTCCTCTTGGAAGATGAGGTAGACAGTCAATATCCCCAAGAGATCAAGCAAGACTGTTTATTCTTTCAGATAGTTTGAATGTCTTTAGCAGGATGAAGCTCTGGCAAAACCCACATTGGTACTTGGTGAGATGTCTCAGTGATTAATATGTTCCAGAGGGGCAGCCTTGTTAGTCTAGTTCAGCAAAACAAGCAAGGAGTCCTGTGGCAATTTTAAACTAACAAATTTGTTTATCACATGCACTTTCATGGGAGAAAATCCCACTTTATCAGATGCTTTCAAGATGGGGAACTTACAGAAATATCTGAGTAAAAATGCATATGTTTCTCAAAACAGCATATCGAAATTTCACATTTAGATTTTGAGCGCAGGTGGTGGACATTCATTTTTTGTCCCACATTTACTTCCATCCTAAAAGAAGTAGCTGTTCTTTTTGTTATTGTAAACTGACATCAGATGTGATAAGTCTTGAAAATTAAGATATTTTTAAAAAAAGGCTGAAGAAATAAATACGTCAATATAGGAGACTCCCTTTTCTGTGCTTGCGTTCTACTACTTTGGGTTTTCAGGTCAATGCAGCACAATTGGGCTTGTAAATTAAAAGCTTGTATTTTAGCATAATGAAATTTGTAATAAATGCTTCCCCCACTCTAATAGCCAGAGACATTACTTTATTGTTCTGCTAAGCAGCTCAGAAATGTCTGGTGTTTTTACCTTAGTTTCTGCCGAGATTGCAACAAGAGTGGCAGCTGTGATAGAATTTGCTCAGTAGAACTAGACCAGCTTCTTTCACACAGGTCCCTGAATATCAGTTTAGGGCATAGAGAAGTTTAATCACTACAAAAAGGGTAGCTTGATGGTCTAAACATCAGATTTTCAATAGCTTTACACCCTTGAAAAATAGGTAGTTATTTCCAAGCAATATTAGATGACACCTTAAAAACAGGAGATTATTTTTCCACAGGTGGTACCTTAAAAACAGTAGCTCCCTGGGAAAGTTAAAGATCCTTCTGCTCCCGCGGGCCCCCCCCCAGCAAACAGGCATCTTCTTGCACATATTGTTGAGTTATGGAACCCAGTACTTATTAGAGCCCAGAATCGTTAACCATGATCATGGCCTCTTTATGCTCAGCAGTGCTGAAACGCATAGTAAAATACAGTCCCTAGCTCAGGAAGCTTATAAATGAATGAGAACAAGACACACAAGGGGAAATGAAAACAGATGATCTGTCTATCATTGACAGAGCTAGGAAGTGAATCCATGTCTTTTGACTCTCTATCCAGTGGTCCGCTGCCATACCTCCAGTGTTAGAGAATCTGCAAATAGAAAACATGCTACAATCAGAATAGGAGGGTGTCTTAAGAATGAAAACAAAAGTAAAGTTCACATTTAACCGATTATTCTTTTTCTCCCCTTACCAAATATATGTCTGTCTTTACCTTTGTTGCAGATTAACCTTGAACCTGCTCCATAAGAGCACAAAAGTAGAACCCTTCTATAAATGTAAGTTTCTGCATACTACTTTGTCACGGAAAGGACTGGAGGAGTTTTTTGATGACCCAAAGAACTGGGGGAAAAGTGTAGTTAAATCTGGTGAGTTATTTTTTAACCTTTCAGATTTGGTGTCTTTGATGTACTTCTGCTATTAAAATATGCAAATTAATATGCAGGATTTTAAGAGGTAGTTAGTGGCATTGTCATGTCATTTCCTATATATGCATTTGCTTTTTTCTATTTTAATTTTGTGTTAATACAAATGGAACATTTATCATGAAGAGCAGAAGCAAAATATCTCAGCCCTGTAGCCTGCATATAGTCTTTGGCCCTATTGTCATGTGATGAGCAATCCGAGAAAGAGTTGCACTTATAACATTGAACAAGGAACTCTATTAGAATAAGGAAAACAGAATTATCCTAAAACTATTTCTTTCTCTCTGCTTCTGGCTGCAACTTTCCCTATCCTTGAACTCCTGTGACAAAAGCATTAAGGAAAACTACACAAATTCTGTCACATTTGAGCATGGTCTTGTTTTGTAAGCAGGGCTGGGTCTGCTCAGTACTTCAGTGTCACCTACAAGGAAAAACATGCAAAACTTGGTGTTTGTAATTTGATATTCTTTCCAGAGAATCAACAGGAGTGCCGGTGGAAAGATCTTTTTCAGAAAAAGGATCATTATTCCATTAAATCACTTTCTTGTTTCTGCTGTTTTTACAGGGGATGAGTGGCATGCAAAACACCTAAGAAACAAGAGCAATGAAGATTTGCACAAACTTTGGTAAGTGTTTTAGTGCAGTGGTTCCTATTCTTTTGGAGCAGTTGCACCAGTTGTCATATTAAAAATATGGCTGTTAGCCATCAAACTCACTCTCCCACTCAGTTTTGCACACTGTAGCCTGCGCTGGGATTGAAGCGACTCAAAATCTAATTGTTGTCATTGTATGTACAGTTTATTGCAGGTAGAAGTGGTGAATTGGGCTCCTGTGCAGAAGATTCCAACTTGGCCCATAAATTAAGACTTGTTTCTTAAAAGGTTTATATAAAAATGATGTGTGATCTCATGGTTAGGGGATGGGACAAGGGGTTAAGATACATGGTTTCCAATTCCTGTCTTTGCCACTGACTATGTGGCTTCAGGATAAATGACTACTGTGTCCCTCAATTTCTTGTCTGTAATCAGCTCAGAAAAAAGGGTATTTACCCGTCTTGTGTACAATGCTGTGAAATCTCAGAGGGGAAAGCCCTGTTGAAATCAGATGGTTAGAACTGTAAGATCTTTAAAAATACAACTTATGTAACATAGGCAAGGAGTGTTTTGTTTTGTTTTTTTAAAGAGACTTTTTGATTTGACACTGGGGGCCTAGAGTGCTTGATGGAAAATCATGTAATTCCAGTGACTGAGAATGACAATTTCAATGACTAAACCACAAGCAAGATAACTGCTAAGATTTAAATCTAATTTCTGACCATATTGTACTACTATGTTCTTTGATCCAGGTATGTTCTGCTGAAAGAGAAAAACATGCTATTAACTCTAGAGCAAGAAGCAAAGCGACAAAGTTTGCCTATGCCAAGTCCAGAGCGATTAGAAAAGGTAACGTTGTCATACAAGCTAAAATACCACTATGGGTACACCTTTTTGTGTGTAAGATGCAACGTTTGCAACCTTCGAAAGGACAGTTTCTGGAATTATATTACTGATAGGTTTTTTTTTTTTTTTTTTAAACCATAGAAGGAAATTACTCTCATTTAGCTCATGGTAGCAATATAAAAGTTCACTTGTTCCAAAGCATTTTTCACTTTCTATGTATGTTAAATCATACTGAACATGTCACCACTTTCATTGCACTGAAACTGCTGTCAGTCATTTCTGATATCTTTCCCTGGCCCAAGTCACAGCTTGTCCCATATGCTTATTCTTCTTGAACTTTCTGCTTGCTTTGACTCTTGCCTAATGCTGCCTCCTTCATTCTCTGTGTTTTCTTGGCTTCTCTGTATCTGTGAACTCTTAGTTCTTTCCTGTCTCCTGGACCCCCTCTCAGTGTCTCCTCTAACATTTGCCATCAGTTTTCTAACCTGGTTAACTTATGTATTGCCCTCTGTACCTTAATCTTTCAGACTGCATCTGCTCACATACATTGTTGTGCTATTCTTTTGGTTATAAACCTCTTCGCCTCCTTTGCCTCCCTTAGGGCTCTTACATTATTGTTCTCACCTTTCCCCTCTACATCTTACCCTGCTAGACCTCATACCTACGCTAATGGATCCCATGGGTTCAATTGTCATCTGTATGCTGGTGGTTCACGGGTGTATCTCTCCACCTCTGATATCTCCCATTGTGTTCAGTCTAATATCTCCTGAAGTACTAAATATTCCTGGATGTCCCATCATCAACTCAGATTCCATGTGACAAAAACTGAACTCATCCTACTTCTCTTTCTTTCTCTATTGCTCTTGATTCTATTGTTTTCCTTAACATCACACAGGCTTGCATCCTTGGCATGATCGATCTTCCTCTCTTCTCTTATTCACACACTCATGGTCTCCAAATCCTCCTGCTTCTTCACAAAATCTCAAAGGTTTTAATTCTGCATATAAACTATGAAATCTCCAGAGGGAGCCATCATCTGACTCTACAGGCACATTTTGTTTATAATTTGTGTTTGCTCTAGGACAGGGATTTTACCTTCTGCATTTTGATTACTGTCAACCATGCTGTCGTTATTCAACAAGGCTAGCAGTATTTCCCATGGAGAAACTAACTTTTAATTTTAGCAGACTCCCAATTTATTAGTGATTTATAGGTCAAAACAAATATCTTAGACTTCACCCAAAAACCGTTAAGCAATAAATAAAAGAAACAACACTGGTGCAATGTGCTTGTATTGCAACGGCTAACTAAGAAACTGATTGCCACATTCAGTACAAGCTCCTCTTTCCCAAAGAATTTAAGATGCAGTCACATACAGAATCCATTTCATCTAACGTTATCTGAGGTGACACATGCGTGAATCGTGGTAACAAGATTTCTAGCTGGAGAAGTGTTAAGAAGCTTCTGGTCAGATGTCCTAGTTTGACTGTTGTTGCTTTCTGATCATCTAATAGGAACTGAACAGTTTCTAACCAAACTGACAAACCGTCCCATGAATTCTCAGTCAGAGCTACAGGTGGAATCTGCATATTTCCAGTTTTTTTCCTCAGTCTTCCAAAATCAACTCACTGTTTGGATTGAGCCTTAGGCAGCTAGCCCTCAACTGATCCCCTAACGCAGGCCTCAACAAATCTATGTTTTTGCTCTCCATGGCAACCAGTTTTACTAGCCTGTTGTGGCGCTCCACTGCAGAAATGTAATGGAGGAGCACCCTCTGGCAACCAAAAATAAAATTGCTGGTACTTAGCTGTGAGCCAGTTTTGTCCACCCCTGCCCTAGTGTCTCTTCCATGCCTCACTCGCAACCAATTGGTATGACTTTATAGTGAGAGTTGGATCACTTCTTAAAGCATTCATTCTTAAGGTGGCAAAATATGAAAAAGATAAATTGTGTCTGCTATTTGTGAAATTCCTCATTTTAAAGACTCCTTAATATGCCAGTTTTTCCTCAGCAGTTTTCCTTGAAAGATCCTTAGTTTGAGCACAGCTCAATAGCAAGCATTGTGGCTTCAGTATCATGTTGAAATGGTTATTTTCAGGTAGAGAAGTCTATGGGAAGAATAAACTTAGTTATTAAAGAAAGAGAAATTGCA
Source organism: Podocnemis expansa (assembly GCA_007922195.1). Classification (NCBI taxonomy): domain Eukaryota; kingdom Metazoa; phylum Chordata; order Testudines; family Podocnemididae; genus Podocnemis; species Podocnemis expansa. The sequence goes on along the minus strand of ML682074.1, from coordinate 5,872,923 downwards.
CTGCGGCTTTTGCAGACTGGCCATGAAAAACCACGACCTGGCGACTGGAGAAGTGACTTCTTAGGACGCACCTACTGGTATGGGAAAGATAAATTCTGTTGTGTGTTTGCAGGTGTATCAGTATTATCAAAAACAGAAATGTCTTACTGAAAAAGCAGCCAGATAACATGTCTGTTGTGAAAAGAACATCTTTTTAATTTCATCAAGAACAAGATGTATCTACTATCTAGAAGAGAGAGGCAGTGTTTACTAATCAACATTAATACCCTTGGGGATGTTTCATGTGTTAAGTAGCTAGCAGAGTTGTGGTGGTTTTAAGCACTTTTACTATATCAATAAACCACCAGGTGAACAGGAGACAGCTTGGTCCCATTTTAGATCCAAAGTTTTATTGTGTCAAGTGGCCTGGATATAGCATGGTAGTCACCTGACATTGTTGAAATATGATAGTCTTGCTGTGCTCGTGGACTCAGTGTTCCCAAGTTATACTGTAGAGTTGGGCTTTCCTTAACTGGTTTGCAAGGCCGATGTATTGAGGGACAACCATTTAATTTGTTGTGCCAGAACTGTAGGACTACAGGATAGATGGGATTACATGTAGATGGATTCTAGTGTCCTTGAGAGGTATTTTAAATTTTTGTAATCTCTGTAAATTAAAATGGATTAATTCCATGAAATTCAGATTCAGGGTGACATTCTGGTCCTGTTGACAAGTTCTGTAAGGGTAGCCATGTTAGCCTATAATCAGCAAAAACAGCAAGAGTCCTCTGGCTCCTGGACCTCAGCTGCATCTCACAAAGTGAGTTGCAGTCCACAAAATCTTATGCCCAAAGCGATTTGTTAGTCTTTAAGGGGCCACAGGACTCTCATTGTTTTGGCCCTATTGAAATCTATATTAAGAACTCCAGTAACTTTAAGAGGCACAGGATATTACCCTCGGCATATTAACATTTTGAGGAACAATTTTATATTCTGCACTGAAGTGACAGGAATTTGGAAGAGATGACGAAAGAAAGGGAAGCTCATGTGGAGACAATACAGCTGTGATTACTGAATCTTGGATTTATGATATTTATGGCTGTTTAGTAGAGTATTGACTACCTCAGTCATGCTTACACTTGTATTGCTCTCAGTGTCAGAAGCAAAATTCTCTGGCAGTTCTAGAAGCTGTATTGTATCTGATGCAATATTGGTATTTTTTTAAAAGCCTCTTTTAAAGTGTTTGGACACCATTAATCAAATTGATTAAACTTGTAAATGAACTTGCTAATGAATTTTTGTATTTTTTTTTAAAAGAAGGGTAACATTTTGCAATGTAAATACTGATTCTTTGTATTTATGAAGTGCATTCCATTCAGTGGAGTCAAGGCACACGTAAGTAGATAAGTGTTTTAGAGAGGGGCAAATTGAGGGAGGATAAATAGGTCATCCAGTGAGTCTATGACAACTGTCACCTGTCCTGTGATCCACTGACTAGATCACAGTACCTGCCCACTTGATAGAAAAAGGGAAGCTTGGTTCCAATCCATGAACTGAGATGCAGCTTTCTAAATGCTGGATAATACTGTAACCAATCTGTTTGTCATTGGCAGGTACAGTTACAGAGAGTGGCCAATACCTTGGTACCTAAACAAACGATACAACAGGAGAAAATTCTTCTACACACCACGTGTCAAATATTTCATTAGGTAAAATCTTTGAAATGGAAAGGAAATTTTTCTGATCCTGTTTGTTTTGTACTTAGCTAGCTCTTTCCACCCAGACTTCTTGTGGGTGCATGGGGTGGGTGTTTTTTGTCTTTTGTATGTGTTTGGTTTTTTTGATAGCTTGTGAATTGTTTATCCTTGAGAGGATGGGGAAAAGTGACATTGAATAAAAACTATTTTAGGCTCTGGTCTTGCAAACACTTATAAACTTGTTTAGCTTTAGGCATGCGGCTACTGTCTTTGCAATTGATGGGATTACTTACCTGTTTAAAGCTAAGAACATCAGTAAGAGGATACAGCTGCGTGAACAAAGTTAATTCACTTTCCTAGTAGGTAATTGTTTCTGGGTATAGCTGAGTAGCTGTTGGAGATGACGTGATCTCATGCTGTATCCCAGCATCTTTAAAGTTGTCACCGCTTATCTTCTGGATCTGACTTTGCATGAGGGAATTCTGGCCGGTAATATTTTACAGAGCACTTTTAATCTCAGAGGATTTTGCCAACAATATGAATGAATTCCTGCCAGGGATGGTGTGTGGCACAGTGTGTGTGAAGATAAAATGTGAGCCACACGTACCAGGTCAAATCTTTATTCTTCTGAAAAGTGCCATGGCTCTTTAATACACACAGAGCAGAAATAAAACCAATTTCAAAGACCTCCCACACAGCTTGAGTTCCATGCAATATCTTACTTCCCTTGGAAAGATGAAAGAATGAGTCAGCCCTCCCTGCAGTCTAATGTATAGTTTCATGTGTTGTTTGAATTTCAGAGATGATGATTTACACAAAGTAACTGCCCTACATTTGATGCTATGCATGTTAATTATGACAGAATGCTGAAGTGTTTTTCTTCAGTCTGGCCATACTTTGTATAATCATAATCTTGAATCAGATCACTTTAAAATTTCATACAGCTTCTTTCATGCACACAAAGTTTTATGGTATTTTGGTTGCTTTCAGTGGCACCCTTCCCATCTCAGCTCTACACTGCTGATCCAGAATTGTTACCTTATTTATTATGATCTGCGTAACAGTTCCACAACACCAGCTGCTTAATTATGCTCAGCATCTCTGTGCCAGTCCTGAGATCGTTTGCCTTTTTACTGCTGCCAGATATTATTGCAGATGGTTCTGATGCATAATCACTGCTGTGTCACACTGATCTGTAGTTGGTGGTGTTTGCGTGTAGATTATAAACTCTCTTTTCCCTGTCAGGCTTCTATAGATAGAACTGCTTGGAGTGGTTAGCTATTTATAAGCCTCATCTATCAATCTTTCTGAATTATAGCTTGCCCTATTTCTTTATACTGTATTTCTGCTCTTGTTTTCTGTCAGATTGAGCCACCTGCAAAAATTTACTATACTCCAAAGTCATTTTATTTGCAAAGCAACCAAGGTTTTTTTCCTCCTATACCCCCCCCCAACACACACGTGTTACCTGTAATATTCAGAGAGGAGGAAATAAATGTGCTACTCTACACAGCTGCTGAATGTTTCTGCTAAAAGCAGTGAAAGTTAGGACAGCGGTTGCTCTTACTCATGTAACCAGTGGCCTCTTTCTGACTATATTATCAGGGCTTGAATCCATCCTTCCTTTCTCCTCCTTTTCGCACTGTCTCACATACCCTCCTCACTTTTCTCGTATGCTTTCATGACTCCTTGCTTCATTATTTTTTTTTCATTTTTGGCATCTTCCTTGGTAATGCCACCAGCTCCCCTTTGCATTCTTACATTACTTCACAGTTTCATTCTTCACCCCTTCTCCCTCAATGCCTTCTGCTAAGTCCATCCCCATTGCTGTGCCTCTAATTAGACTTGCAACTGCCTGACAAACTCCATATGGCAAAGACTGAACTCCCTGTCACACCTGAGCCATCATGTGCATTGCTGCCCCTCCACACAGTCCTCCCACTCAAGACCTGTTTACACAAGAAAAGTGAGTGTTGCCAGCAGTCATCCTTTGTGCTACTGTTAAATAGCGTAACTGCTAAAGGCAATGAGACAAAACTGTCTTCTGCACTATTACAGAAATAGTGATTCAAAGCTGAGTTCTGCACTAGTGTTAAACTGTTGTTTCGCTGTGCAGCTCAGGGAATTGGTTACTGAAATCCAGTGTCTACTATTCTGTTTCCTAGTGTAGAAGGGTCATTCATTGAAGAAAATGTCTGTGCAGTTGCTGTAAACTAAACCCAGTGCTCAGTATTTCTCTCCTATGATCCTATTTCTTTCCCCAACCCCTGTTTCTGTCCTCTTAATTTGTTCACTTGAGACATTTATATGGTATACATACTGTGTCTTGTAACAGAGTATTTGATTGAAATATACTTCTCATTTTGGAGCCATGGTTGAACTGCCCTTTCCCTGTCAATACCAGTGGGAAAGCATGAATTTCCAAGGTTAAGTGAACTACTGTTAATAGAAGCCAGATTGGTCAGTTAAATTAACCCAGTTTGTAACTTCAGATATTGATCTTAGGCACATCAAAATGGTATACCTAAATTTAAGAGGTTTTTTGCAGGTGTTAAGGTCTGGGGGAAACAAGGGTTGGGCTACACTGACATTTAACAAGTATTGCTTATTTCTTTTGGTTACAGACTCAGAATTGAAAAACACTTGAAAAAACAAGCAAGAATGAAGAGCTTAGCAAGAAAGAAAAAGCTCATTTTACAAAAGAAATTCCCTCACCTTGCAGCACAATCACAGAATTAACAACAGGAGCAAGGAGTCATGCAAGTAACAGTTTTACTACAGTAGTCTTAATGTTACATGTGACTAGCCTGTAAAACATATTTTTAGTGGCCACAAGATAAAAGAACAGGACATTTGTTTATTTTGATCTTTCACCTTGTCCCTGCCCAAATAGGGTTCTGTCAACCCTTAAAATAAGATTTGTATGTGACCTTCAGAGAGAAACAATATAAATGTGTACTGAGTCATTTAACTGATTGATAAAATATTGCTTTCTAGAATCCGTGATAAAAATTAGTTTTATTATTGAACTATGACTTACTATAAAGCTGAACTGTACACACTTGTTCCACAGTGTAAAAACATATACAAAAGATTGTCCAGAACTGCCTTGATTTCATGCATGCCTGCTTTAGCTTTTATTAAAGATGTCCCTTCCTATGCACCCACCAACTCCCCCTTTTCTTTGCGCTTAGCACTTGTTTGCAGTATGTTATATAACCTCTAGCAGCTGTCCAGTGCATTGACCTGCCCTTTGAAGTACAATGGAACACCAAATGAGCAAATTACAGCAGCAAGCTGACCACCTACTTGTAAAATCAAGCAAGTAGGGGAAACGAATAAAAGGCTCAAGAGCAACATCTCTTCACAAAGCAGTGATGTGTTAGGTAGATTAACTGGATTAACGTTAAATCGCTCGATAGTTGTGTCTTAAGTTTTCTTAGTAAGGAAGAAGTAGCTTGAAAATAGCACAGGCAAGGTTCCTGATTACCTCTGGCAGTTTCAAGGGAAATGTTTACATTTTCTAAACATAGTCCTTCGCGTAGTTTTGTTACCAGCTCTCTGCTTTATCACCTTATTGCCCCATTGGAGCTTGTGACTTAACTATTCTTGTGGCAAGGGCAGGCAGAAATACTCTTCAAAAATAAACATTTACACTAAGAGTCCAGTGTTGTGTGACTAATAAGCATCAAGGTAAGGACATTACTAATGAAAGTTTAGCAGCTTTCATGTATATTTTCTAAAATGAATATAGCACCCAGCTCCTGGTCTATTGATAACAGCATTTAGAAAAGTGAATTATTTTCACATGGCTGTAACAGAAGCATGGGTTAGCTGTCAATGGAGAACTAACTGAATAGAGCTGGTGCAGAGTTTTACTATGGAGACTTCAACACCCTAGGGACAAATGAATTCCATAATTCTGCAGCACTGTAAATCTTTATTTAACTTGAGCTGGCTAATAATTGCACTTCTTCGTGAGCCAATTATCCCATTACAAACACAGGATTATTTATACTAGAACACCACTTCTGGACTTCCAGAACATTTAAGAAATGAATGCAGTTAGCAGTACGTGTTGCCTTCAAAGCTACTTCTTTCAGAGGACAAACGGGGCTAGATTCAGCCATGCTTAGATGCAGCTACAATCACTTTAAATTCAATTGGTTGTCCCAGTCAACACAGAAGAGACCTTTATACTTTTACATAAGTTTTATTATCTAAAGAGAGTAGGTAAGACATAAGAAGGCTCAGTACTCTTTCACTGTGAACAGGAATTGCTGCATAACAATACCCACTCATTAAAACTAATAATTAAAGTAGCATCATTGTTTACAAATATGATAACCTACCTGGAAATAAGGTACATTTAGTGCTACCACATACAAAAGTAATCAGCTAATGAGAGGCTCTGATGGAATGGAATACCTGAAAAGGGATTAATTTTCCTAAAATATTTTCTTGTGTAGCATAAAGTGTAAACAGCAAAATTTGGGTGAGGAGGTGTGTAATTTTTAAAAAGAGGTAAAAAAAATCTTAGAGGAGATAAGCTGTTTTTGCTCTGGGAAAGGCACTAGTTAACAGTGTTTTAGTCATACTGTTCTTAGGAAAAAAAATATATATTGTGGTCTCCCTCACTATATAAAAAATATAGAAGGGAATAATTTATTCCTTAGGCTCTGATAGTCTGCATCATAGTGTTTTCCTTCTTAAGTTTGGAAAGTAGTAAAACTTCATTTTCTCCTTGCCCTTTTGCCAGTGTATATCACATACATCCTGACAGTTCACTGATAGCAGTTGAACATGATTATATAGAAGCTAGAGACTATAGGAGTTTTTTCCTGCTTACTAAGCTGATTTTTTTTTTTTTTTTTTTAATATTACTCTAACAATTTTAAGTCTCATTAACTTTTCACCATTTAAGTTTCTTCTGCATTCTGCTTATCTGGAATACAAACCAGTTAAAGCAATTTCTCCTACCCTGACTGCCAGGACAATCATCCTATCTGGGTGCCATCCACTAGTTGCAGTCAGAGGCCACCTGAGTTGGATCCTGCCTTGTTTGGTGAGAGGAGGGTGCTAGCAGTGTTCCCTGAAAGCCCTAAGAATCTGGAACTTGATTTCTCCTTTCATTCAAACTAGTTCAAATTGATGACCATCAAGGCATACTGTAAATGGGATCGTAAATCTAATTGGTAGAGTGCCTGGAGTTTTCATATGGCCCTTTTTAATTGTTCAAAGAAGAGATGGGCACAGTACTTTTCATTTTCTAAAAGGGGAATTTTAAAATTCAGAACCAAAACTTCATTATGGCAGGTGTGTAGTCTACATACAGAACAGACTCATGCTGTCTCGTGCTCTAAACCAAGCTTTGACAAAACGTTTGTGGCTTTAGGCAGTCACTGTTCTCTGCTTCAGGGTCCTAGTCTTTAAAAAGAAGAAACTTACCTAGCCCCTGCACTGTTGTCCGAACTAAGTATATTCTTGTACCTCCGAAGATGGGAAAACACTGTATCTATGCCAGCTAGTACTTTTAGAACCAAACTTCTACACAGCTTGAATTCTGTGCCTTACAGCATCTCCTGTAAGAGGAGTGGATCAAGAGAACAACAGAAGGGTACTGCCATCGCAACAACTTCAAAATTTGTTGGATTAGCCTGCCTAAAACATTTTTAAAAAGTTTTCCAGTTGGATTGTTATTTACAAAAGAATAATGAATGCTGAAGAACAGTGTTGCTCAAAATGTCAAAACAGGGCCATTTTATTTCTTTTAAAAAAACAGTGATTTATTAAGGCCAACATATCAACAGGGAAGACTAACCTGTAAAAGTAGATGGTTTTTGTTTTTAATAAATTTGATGCAAGAGTATTTCAAGATATTGCATCTCCCAGCTAACTTGTAAAAGCTAGTCATAGAAAAGACTAAGAGAAAATAGACATTTATACAAAATTATAAAATGCTTATTATAAGAGTTATTGCATTTTAAGGGATGAAACATCTATTTTTCTGTGACAGTATCAATTAAACCTTTTTAACAGTGTCTAAGGTTTGTTAAAATGGATCTGGATGTATGCACACACAAAATACCAGTAAACTGTCTACAAAAGATTCCATCCCATTCCTGAGTACACTAAAGCTATAACATGTAAGGAGCACTGGGAAGGCAGCAGTTTTCTCACAGTATGAGGTCTATGGGCATTTCCTTTCTACACACTGCTTCCCTCCTTCTTCATACTCTTGTTTTGAGATCCACATCTGCTGAAAGGTACCCTGCAAAACAGCAAAAAAATTCAGTGGTATAATGAGTATCATCAGCTCTGACAGCATGAAAAGCAAACCAGCCTTTACATTTTTCAAGCTGTAACTCAGGATGATGGCCCCAGCTACCTAACTGGATCTTGACACAGGGTGCACCTTAAGCTAGCAGTTCTCAACCACTATGTCAGGACACAAAAGGTGTGTCACGAAGATCCAGGAGGTGAGTCATGGAAAAGTGGCAGTTCAGCTTGGGGCTCCTGCTGCACAACACAGGCAGCAGCCAAGGCTAGACGACTAAAGGGACTTGGAGGCCGCCATGCAGAGATTCTGGATTTTGGTGGAAGAGTTAGCGCCAGCTCCATGAAGCCAGGGCACCAGCCTGCGTTGGCTTCACTCTGCCCCCCATCCAGATCCTGGAGTGCTGCAGCCTCTCAAGTACCACTGCCACATTGCCATGTGTCACACAGGGGATCATCATCTGTCAGGTGTGTTGTGACAGAAAACAGGTTGAGATCCACTGCCTTAAGCAACTATGAAAGGCTGTCACAGCAACAGTTCAGTCCACAGTCTCTCTGGGTTTTACTTAACTACTCTCTCCAATCCTTGTCTCATATGAGCTCAGCAACTTGCAGAATGAGGCCCCAAAATACATCTAAATAGCAAGTTTACTGCTTTTAGAATACTGTAGACAGGATGTTTTCCAAAGATCCAGCAAAAGATACCTCAGAAGCGCCACCTCCCCTTCCTCCTTTGGAGACAGGGGAAAAAAGAGCTCAATTCAGATTCTTTTGATTTATACAGAGTATTTGTTATTTTATCATCATCATATTTGTCCCTTCCCAACCATGCTCTTCAGAGCTTCTACAGAAGCAGCAGCTGCCATGAAACTCAAATCACTAAGATAACTCCTATGGAATTAGGGAGTTCAGCTAATGATGCTCCTCAACATCCCTTCACAAATTTGTATTTACTGACCAGAGAAGCCAAAATGGAGCCACCAATCCATGAACTGAACCTCCGCTCCACTGTTGTGTTGTTTGCTATTAACTTCAGGCGCATACTCTAAACAGACGGGAAAGAGTACAGATTAGCAAGATTAAACTGATCAGTTAATCAGCAATACACAGACCTTAAAATGACTCAAACCAGCAATCTAATAAGATGCCTTACTGGTGGAGTTTTCTGCGAGAGCTCTCTGTTCAGTCTATCTGTAAAACTCTGTATTAAAGTGTTTCCTCCTGCTACGATGACACTGCCATAGAGGCCCTGGGAAGAGAAAAACATGACGCATTCAGAATAAACTTTCTGGATTTTGGAAACGTTGGTTTGTTTTCATAATACAGGGAAAAGAAAAGGCCATGAGAATATAATCAAGTGTAAACGTACATTTGACACCTAGCCAAAATTTACAACATCATTAGGATTAATAATACTTACTTTCCACATGGGTAATATCTCTAACATGTGAGAAGTAAGCATTTTAAAAGATACATGGGGGAGGCACTTTGATTACTTGATTCTAAATGTTTTATTTACTGTTTTAACTTTTATCACTTGCAGAGCAGCTTGCTTCCACACTGACAAGTTCCAAAGGGGTAGCAGTGTTTGTTTTGCTGAACTAAACTGACAAGGAATCCTGTGGCACTTTTAGAAACTAACAAATTTATTTATTGCATGAGTTTTCATGGCACAAAATCCCACTTCATGGATTGCCTCCCTGAACTACCATACGCATAAATACTGAAACTCAACTAGATTTGCCATTCACAGAAAAAATAAGGATTTTTTTCTCCATTAGAAAAAACACTGTAGATGTATACAGAAATACATTTGCATTCACTGATATGACAGTTGCCAAAGACGGAACACAGCCTACCCAGCCAGCTTGACTTTGCAATTAAAGAATTGCAGTGGCTGGACCAACCAATGTGCAGCCAGTGTCAGAACTACACACAGCTGAACATTGCATGCTCTTCAGCAGATGGTGTTGGTGGAAGCAAAAAGGAGAATTTTAATTATATGCTTCTTTTTCCACCTGCACCATGCAGTGAGTTAATTTTAGAAACTACATTTAATCTTCAGACGGATGAGGCTGAATAGTCACAAAAAGCTATGAACATAAAATGACAATTTGAAGCTAACCCACTGTGTGTTGTATAGTCATCAAACTGGTCATTTAACGTACCATTTTAGTTATCTATTTAGTTAGATCCATATGAAATCAGAGTGACTCAGGATTTCAGTGAAATTTCTGCATTTTCATCAGTGCAGGAGAAGTCCATCTGACTTAGTGTTTCTCAGCCATGGGAACAGACTCTTCAGATGTCTTACCTGCATATTCCCCAAGGTAGCTACACAACATTTAGATCAGGGGTCTGTAACCTACGAGTCTGGAGCCACATGCAGCTCTCTGGCTGCCCTCTTATGGCTCCAGGTCTGTTTCCCCCCCCACCCCACACCACCACCAGCAGGGGACCCACTCCTGTTTCCAGGGTCCTCTGCCCCACCAGAGGACCCTGTGAAAGGCACCTTGACCCAGGTCCCTCCATCCCCACCAGGATGCTATAGCCACTGCGGCTCTCAAATCCCTGTTATTGAAGGAATTTTAAAAAATTACTTTCCTTATCTTTTGGCTTGCCGACCCTGATTTAGATGATAACATACAGGCATCTAAGAAGTGAAGATTTCCATTTTAACTGATGGGAAGTATCCATTCCTTTTCAGTCACTTTCATAGTTAAAATACATTGTATTCACACACAAAAGTATCTATGCTTTAAATAATTCATATCTGACTAACACTTACTGGTCTGATGTCTATATCACACATTCCAACGCTTGTGGTGACAACATGGCTAACACCCAGCATTGTGTTGCCAGATAAGCCCTGGAACAAAATTAGTAAATCACATATCAGTGCTTCAGAGTGTCAAGGCACATTATAGCACTGAATGAACAGGGGTCTAAGAGCATTACAGACAAAAATCTTAATTTATCTATATTGGTATCCCACAAACTACCATGCTCTCAGCACCACATGAGTTTTATTTAAAGAACATATCTTGAATTGCCTTTCTTCTTAATCCACCACCAACCCAGCTAGGCCTTACCCCCAGGGAGCATGCAACGTAAATACAAACAGAGCTTCATAATTTCATGCGCTGCACCCTCCTGACGTACTGAAGCCACATATAAAGGAAAGGCAGCATTGAGGGGTGAGGGCTTTGTAATAAACCATATATCTGCACATTTTAACAAGCTACTTTCATCTTTTTACCTTTACATTGGAAGGGTCGAATAATCCTTCGGGAATTTTTAGACGCTCTGCACCGAAGTCACAATTATAACCATTGGGAAATTCATAGTGAACTGTCGGCATCTGTGCAGCTACCCTAGAGGTTGATATTGGAACGTTGGTCAGAAGGCAAAGATGCTAAATCTCAGTGCACATGATGCAGTGAAGTTCTAACCAACATCATAAGGTTCTGAAGAACTAATGTTTAACAATACGATGTGTGCGTTTGGCAATCTTTCTGATCTTTGTTAGAATTCCTGCACATTGGCATAGCAAGTGTAATTTCTAATCCAGATATTCATAGAATCATAGGGTTGGAAGGGACCCCATAAGGTCATCTAGTCCAACCCCCTGCCAAAAACAGCAGGACCACTCCCACTAAATTATCCCAGCCAGAGAGTTTTGTCCAGCTGGGCCTTAAATATCTCCAAAGATGGAGATTCCACCACCTCCGTAGGTAGCCCATTCCAATGCTCCACCATGTGCCTAGTAAGAAAGTTTTTCCTAATATCCAACCCTGACCTCCCAAGCTGCAACTTGAAACCATTGCTCCTTGTTCTGTCCCCTGTTACCACTGAGAACAGCCGAGCTCCGTCCTCCTTGGAGTGTCCCTTCAAGTAACTGAAGGCTGCTATCAAATCCCCCCTCACTCTTCTCTTCTGCAGGCTAAATAAGCCTAGTTCCTTCAGTATTTCTTCATAGGGCTTGTGCTCCAGCCCCCTGATCATTTTTGTTGCCCTGCGCTGGACTCTAATTTGTCCACGTCCTTTTTGTAGTGGGGAGCCCAAAACTGGACACACTATTCCAGATGTGACCTCACCAGTGCCTAATAGAGGGGAACGATCACAACCCTCGATCTGCTGGCAACACTTCTTGTAATGCAGCCCAGTATGCCACTGGCCTTTTTGGCAGCAAGAGCACACTGCTGACTCATATCCAGCTTCCCATCCACCATGACCCCCAGGTCTTTTTCTACAGTACTGCTACTTAACTGATCGCTCCCCAGCCTGTAGCAGTGCATGGAGTTTTTCCATCCCAAGTGCAGGACTTTGCACTTGTCCTTGTTGAACCTCATGAGACTTCCATTAGCCTACTGCTCCAATTGGTCAAGGTCTCCCTGAATCCTGCCCCTGCCCTCCAGCATGTCTACTGTTCCCCCCCAAGCTTGGTGTCATCTGCAAACTTACTGTGTGTGCAATCTATCCCATCATCCAGATCATTAATGAAGGTACTCAACTCCAGAAATAAATGGTTTTGTCTAACATCATATTTCTGAAATAAACTTACTAGGAACCATGGATTCCTATTTCAGTAAATTCACATTTGACGAGCACACACTGCTAGTTTTACAAAGAAAACACAACATACTGTTCATCGTAGGTTGAATCTGATACTTGAAGGACAGAGGCTTGGAAATCCTGAATTACACACTACGGAGAGAAGAGTAAGAGGAAGAAGGTGCATTACAAGGATTCTAGTTCAGAATTCAATATCATGTTATAATTACACAAAGATGAAGCTGCACAGAAACCTTAAATCAAAAGTGAGCATATTTGGAGTCCCAAAGCTTAGTGCACAAAATTTACAATGCTTCTTTAAAAATCCATGAATGTAGTACATAGTATTTAGCACATGTATTTAAGTACATAATTTAGCACAGCAGATTACCTTAAAACTAAGAATTGTAAACAACTCTAAAAGTTTTTGTTTCAAGTGCAACAGAGTTTAAAAAAATTAGAAGCTAGGGCACCTCCCATAATGACAGCAGAGTATTTTCCTTTCAGAATGAGACTTACCAGAACCAAGGCTGGACTTTATCATAGCTATGTCTGCCTAGGAATACTATCAGATGATAAAAGCCTAATTGCGAGCAGAAGATTTAACTGTTGGAGAACCAAGCTCTCAGCACTATCATTGTAACACCACAAAAGATCAGTCCAGCAGACTTTCAAGATGGAGCTTCAGTGTCCCCACAAAGAAATAGTGAGAAGGGTTTAGGACTACAGAGGTGCACCCCGATAATGATAACTCCTTTGTCAGGAACTGATCCCATCTCATGCAGTGATCATCTGTACAAATGGAATGTTGAAGGTGAAGGCCAGTGTGAATGTGCCCAGGAACTGATACAAACACACAAGTGATTTCCTTGCTTTTAACCTTCTAACTATTTTATTGTGACACACTGAAATTTTTTTAAAAAAATAATCAGACCTACCTGTAAATTTCAGCACAAACTAAAACCACTCCTACAAGTCTATCCAGTCAGTAAAGCCAAAACACCCTTGAATTCTCAGTGCTTGCAAAATTTCAAAACAGGAGACAAAAATCAGATTATCTGATTGAACTCTAAAGGAAGAAAGAGCAACTAAACTGATTAAGAAATTTCTCCGTCTGCAACCTCCAAAAAAAACAAACAAACAAACAAAAAAAAACGTCTTCCCTAATTTTCCTCACACAAAAAGCTTCCTGTAATAGACAATTGCAAATGGGATCTCTTCGTATGCCAAGGGAGAAGAAAGGATTTACTTACATTACACATATAGTTATGCCAAGATCTTGTGACCTGAGGTAACTTCTCTTTTCTCTTCCAATTTGCCGGTGATCCTTCACGAACTGCTTCCTGCAGTTGTAGAAAAGTACATTGTCTTTACTCAAAAATGTACAGTCCAAAAACTGAACCCTTTCAAAATACAGTTACCTTTCCCACCTTTGATGCAATCATATATGGGGGGATTAGCTCTATGTTCATTTCCTGAAACAATTCTCGGCACTGCATGGTAATAAAGTCTCCAGCAAGAGGTGACTTTACAATACCTATAAAACACAATTTTGGATTATGCTTAAATCCTTGCAGAATAATGTATCTGCAATAAATTGCTCATTTGAAACAAAAAAGCTTCATCCCCCTCACCCCAAACAACACAGTGATCTCCATTTTCAAAGATACCACATTTTCTTTTAACATTAGTAATAAAATTCATTTCATAATGTGACTAACACACTATATAATTTAAAGTGATGTGACACTTTACCTTGTTGAAGTACATATCCATCATGCACTGGAATAGCAGTGGTGTGAGTTGCTCCACTATCCAAAATCAGGCCAGTAGATCGCCCATTAGCAAAGCTAGTGGGAAGGGTTAGGGAGACTGACAGAATATTTACTTGGAAGAGAATTTTGCTGAATAACTAAAGGACAACTAGCAACAAGGACCCTAGAGGTTCTATTCTACGCTCCACAGGTGACTGACTTGCTATGTTATTCCATCTATATAAAGGAAATAAGAACCAACCTCATATGCATGTTAGATTTTAATTTAAATATCTTTGCAAACAGGTTTGAGCTCCTTGGATGAAAATTTATATATATTCAAAGTAATACTATGCAACAATCTCCAAATAAAGTATTTCCCATTCATTTAGATTTTGAACTGCCTCTTAAAATGTACATGTTAGTTTAAAATATATACATAGTGCAGTGCAAGGCTTAATCAGTGATTTCACCAGACTACAGTTACAAGGGACAAATTACTGCATCTTAGTAATTTGACTAAAGCCTTTTTAGGCATGCACAACTCTAACAAATAGCATATGATGTAAACATACTCTAGAAAAAGTTGTCCCCCAAGACAAGAATCACACCAAAACTTTTTTGGAATTAAGCACTAAGGGAAAAGCACAGTAGTGGAAGCTGTTCTATTCACATTAACTACATGGACTGTTATGGAATTATTTTGGTTGGAAAAAACAGAGTAAATTATTTTATTTTAATAATGCCACTTCGAAGACACTCACTTTATTTCTTAGAAAAATAGGTGGATCAACATTTCAAGGATACGCTGTAAGAACTGCAGTTTTACACAAGAAAAAAGCAGGGATATTATAATGTTCAAACATCAGTTCTGTCAATTTCTCACGCTTTGCTCTGGTATTCCACTATAAAAGAGGAAAAAAAAATAGGTAAGCAGGGAAACAGAACTCTGTTTACCTGAAGATCCATTATATTTATCATCATATGCTCTCAGGATGCCAGCAGGATATAGAAAGAAAGTTAGGATTTTTAAAGTTGTAGTTTAAGAGCAGATGCAAAATTACATAAAGCAAAACATGTATTTTTTTTTTAACTAGGCTAGAATTCACTTTTTGTGCTACAAGCATTTCATTCTAGACATAAACACATACAATTTCTGAAAATTAAGAAGGACGTTTAAGTGCATTTCAAGGGAGTTCAACTTTAAGCCAGTACAATAATAAAACAATTTCTGCTGTTATTACCCTACACTTCTAGAGCCACTTCCATACTGAAGTCTCCAAGCTCTTATGAAATTAAGGCCTCAAACCCTACTGTGAATTAAAAATTACCCTGTTTACATGAGGTAGTGTCCATTTACACAGATGTGAAGTGACTTAACCAAGGGAAACAACTGAATTCATAGTTCCCAGCTCTCAAATCATCTTATCATAGCTTTACTTAACCAAAGACAGCATGCTAAGACACACCTGCAGACTTAAAATCCCATTTTATTGGAAACTTCTAACTCATTGTTTATTTTTTTAAATTGAGTTTAGCTTGCATGTAAGGATTGAAACTGAAGACATTCATTCAACCATTGAACAGGCAACCCCCAAAGCAGACCACTCCATGTTCCATCACTGTGCCTTAGTCTTTCTGGAGGGATCAGGTTTAAGAGTGGGAGGACGGTTCAGTCTTCCTATGATTTTAGTAGCTGTCTGCCTAATTGACAGTTTCAGGCAGATCAACTGTGATGGTATGTTCTGTTCCATGAACATCTGTACATCAAGAACTAGCACAAAGACTTCATTACAGCTGCCACTTGAATTTAGTACCAGCCTTGGGTTAATTTATTTTTGTTGATACATCTATATAACATGCATTCTCTGTAATACCCAGCTGCCTCTGAACTGCAGGCTGAAAAATGAAAGGCAGCCAGTCTCAATTCAATCCCTCATTCTTTTCCCTACCTGAGCCCATCTGGAACCTTTCAGTCACTGCTTCCAATACACTAATGTGGAAAAATTTCATTTACAATAATTGAATTAAGGAGGCTTCATCTGCACTGCACACATCTTCTGTGGATTATACTCAGAGTCCTATATTGTACCTTCTAATCCAGAGCACAGCAAGGAGAACTGCAATCCACGCTTCTATTTAAAGTCCTACTCCTACCGTTTTATTTGATCTGTGAGACCACTAAGTAATCCAGAGAACCAAGTTAAAGCTTTGCCATTAAATGTACTACTCTCCCTGGTTCTGTTTTTGAAGGGCTTCCTGTAATGAATGATTTTTCAATAGCCTCTCCATTTTTAGTTAACATAACAGAAGGCTACCTACAGTTTTACATTTGCCCCTCCAAGAAAAAAGAGAAAGCTATTAAAAAACACAAGCTCTAAAAGAAAACTCAGCTTGACATATGTGATGTGCATTTGAGAAGTGTGCGTCTGCTATATCAGAAGTGTAGCTGGTGGAGAAGGGAGAACAACAAAAAATAAAATGGAGAGGATAATCTGGCAGAGTATTTTTTTAATTGCTACCTCTTAATTTTCAAAATTCCTAATTTTCAGTTCCATCGAGATTTGTAAAAACAAGGTGGAAATGTTCCTAGATCCCAATGACAATTTATTCATTACAACGTCTCAAAGAAGGAAATATGCTTTTACTCACTGGTGCTTCAGACATTAGGACAGGGTGCAAACTTGCTTCGGACTTAATGTGCATCTTGTATGTATGATCCAGAATAGCCTGGAAGCTGTCCCAGTCCTCAACTGTAACAATGTCAAAGCAGCTGAAGTTTAGACTCAAAGACTTTAAGGACAGAAGGGGCAATTATGATCATCTACTTTGACCTCCTGCACAACACAGGCCACGGACCTCACCCACCCACTCCCGTAACAAACCTCTACCTAGTCAATAACCTGAACATTTAGACAATGTTATTTTTTTTTCAGACACATAGTGAACTAAGTCATCTGAAAACATAAAATTTTAAAACACACAAATCAACCAACTTATTTTCCCCTGAGCAAGTTTTCAAAATTTGCACACTTCAACAACTTTGCAAAGTTCTATGCTACTTTCCAATAATATCCCTCCTCTTCTTCTTCCCCACCCCATTATCAGAGGTATTCAATCCAAACCATGAGATGGGGAAAAAAAAAAAACAAACAAACCCTATATAGTTCTTTCTCAGATCAAGCACATAACTAAAATAACTTTAGAATAAAATGTTGGGGATGGTTCTGCTTTGTGCAAAGGGCTGGACTTGATGAACTCCTGACGTCCCTTCCAACCCTAATCTATGTTTTATTTTTTACTTTCAGACCACGAGTATTAATGTGAATTAAATGTTAATATATTTTGCACAGAACAGATGTAATTTGAAGCTGAATATAAAAATAATAATAAGATTTTAAAAACGAGGAAAAAGAGCACCATACTCATTCCATTTTTTAATGGTGAAATAGCTTCCATATTTTCTCTTGGAACTCGCAGAGCATTGGTGTCTATGTAGTAAGTAGGGCCCCCTTGTTTGCCTTTGTCACCATCTATTTCCATCAGGGTGCTGCCATCATCCCTCTCCAATACCACACCAATAGCAGTGGGAAAGTCAACCTGCAATGTAAATTGTAGATGAGGTATGGCAGTTACACAGTTTGTATTTGTATCCTCACTCATAACAAAATTCTGTTTTCCTTTCAGCTATATCTTTTTTTAAAAATATTTTCTACAAATGCAAAACTTGTTTTTTGGCTCACAAAAGATCTTATTATATTTTAATCTTATGCACTCACAATGGCTCTTACCTTTGGACAGTCCTCACCAGCATAGCCAGCTCTCACTGTGTAGGAGCCAATATCGAAAACAAGAGCCCCAACCTCATCTGTAAGGATTATTAGTGAACAGATAGTCAGTAATTATTACAATCATAACAAAAACCAAAAGCACTGTTTACTGGCAAAAATATACACTTTTGGTTAAGTGCAAGAGCAAACCACCACCAGAACATATAAGCAGGATTTAAAGTTTCCAAAAAATGATAGAATATCTTCCATCAAGAAATTGAGTTGCACAAGAATGATACAAGAGAGCCACAGTATTTTAATTACATGATTAATAAAATAGTATTTTTGTCTGAATAAGCATAAAAGACAATTTTTACAGAGAAGAAAAATATTGAACCGTCTTTTGGAACCAATATGCAGAATGTGTTATGATTTTCTCACACAGCGAGTTTCTGCTTCTTTGGGTTATTAGAAATTAATCAGAACAACACTTAAAACTAGGTGTACAGTCTATAGACACTGATGTTTATATTAAGAAATACACTATCTTTTTTTGGGATGGGGGGGAAAGAACTATAGTCCTGTGGCACTTTCAAAGACGAACAGATTTATCACATGAGCTTTCATAGGAAAAGCTCATGCAATAAATAAATCTGTTCATCTTTGAAAGCACCACAGGACTCCCTGTTTGTTTTGCTGACCCAGACTAACACAATTACCTCTTTGGAACTCGCTCTTTTAAGCAGCAAACAGCATAAGGGCTCTGTGCACCCTCAACAAGATGGAAACCGGTTCTGACAAAATTAAATCTTTACTCCTGTAACCAGGGCTGTAACTACAGTGGGGCAAAAGGAGCTTTGCCCTGGGTGTCAGTTTAAAAGGGCACAGCGGGGAAGTGATCCTCGCTGCAGCCTCTGGCCATGGCAGGGAAGCGATCGCCCCCGCCAGCTCCAGCTGTGGCAGGGGGAAGCGATCCCCGAATGGGGCCAGAGCTGGTGGGGGGAATCGCTTCCCCCTGCCGTGGCCAGACCTGGTGGGGGGGGGGGTTGGAATTGCTTCTCTCCATCGCAGTGGGGTAGGGACCCCCCATTACTGACTCTGACCGCTGTGGAGAAGGTCAACCGCCCCCTTCCCTGCTGCTGCATAGATGTGGGGCCCCAGACTGGGGCTAGGTGGCACTTTTGGGGCTGCTCGCCCCGGTCGCTGGAACCCCTAGTTACCACCCTGCCTGCAGCAGCATGAGCAGGCGATGCCTGGTCCAAGACCCTAACACCTCAACTTCCAAATAAGTGCTGAGCCTCCTACTGTGAGCCTGAATCTCCCACCACCCGCATGACAGCTCCCCCGGCGGCCTCAGGCTTCCAGCCAGCGGGAGAAGCCGCCAGAGGGCGGCAGGGCGGGTCTGGCGGAAGTGCACGGCGCTGTACATTCCCGCCGCGCGGTGACGCAGCCGGGGGGCGGGGGGATGCGTCACGCGGGGCACCGAGCTGCAGGTGTAGGGGGCGGGGCGGCGGGTGACGGACACTCACCTCCCCCATACACCCCGCCGCTCATGGCTGCCGCGCGGCCTCCTCCCCTCCCGGCCCCACCAACCGCTCCGCCAACAATAGCCGGGCCGCCGCCGCCGCCGCCGCCGGGCCCGCGCGCTCTCTCCCTCACACCCCGGCGCAGCCTAGCCTGCCGCTCTCTGCTCCCCAGCCAATGGGCCGCCGCCTGCCGAGCCGCGCCGAAAGCCAGCCACCAATAGCGGCCAGCAGGGGGCGGGCCGAGCCAAGCGGGGAGCCTATCCCAGCCGGGAAAAGCGGGGCGGAAGGAAGTGTGGTTGCAGCGTGCGGGGCGGGTCAGCAGGGACTGGGCGGGGCGGGGCTGAGGCTGAGGGCCCAGGAGAGAGTGGGGGGGGGTGAGGAAGGGGTATTATGGGATGGGTTCAGGGATGAAAGAGGGGCATTATGGGATGTAGGGGGTGGGGGCAGGGATTTCCCTGACCTCCCAACACCCCCACAACTGTCAG
Organism: Podocnemis expansa; assembly: GCA_007922195.1. Taxonomy (NCBI): domain Eukaryota; kingdom Metazoa; phylum Chordata; order Testudines; family Podocnemididae; genus Podocnemis; species Podocnemis expansa. The sequence continues at coordinate 5,852,882 of ML682074.1, read as the reverse complement.
TCAGCTAGGGTCAGTGTTTTCCCAATGTAGCGAGCACCCCACCAGCGCCTCTCGCTACACCCCACCCTAATTTAAAGTCCTGGGGAAACCACTGTGTGGGGATATGATGGGATGTAGCGGGTTGGAGGGGTAACAGCAGAATTTTGGAAGGGGGGCAGATTTTAGAGAAAGGTATTTCGGGGCTGGCTTGAGTAAATGGAACAAGCAGTTGTGTGGCACTTTAAGACTAAGAGATTTATTTTTTGCATGAGCTTTCGTGGGAGAAGATCCCACTTCCTCAGACGCTTCGAAGATGGGTGAACTTACAGAAAGGAATGAAACTAAATGCAAGGGGGTGTAAAACATGCTGTTACTTTATGACCTGATCCTATGTTTTACACCCCCTTGCATTTAGTTTCATTCCTTTCTGTAAGTTCACCCATCTTCGAAGCGTCTGAGGAAGTGGGATCTTCTCCCACGAAAGCTCATGCAAAAAATAAATCTGTTAGCCTTAAAGGGCCACACAACTGCTTGTGGTTTTTTTACTGGACTAGACTAACACGGCTATCCCTTTGGAAATTGAGTAAATGGCTCTGCCTGTCTACGTTAGGGAAGCAAAAGGCCTGAGGAAAAAATGGCTGATGCCCCAAATGTCAGGTTACCAGATGGCAAAGAAGGAGGGCATTGGAGGACACATGGAGAAAATGTTGTATTAATGTCATGTTCTTCTGTTTTATGGGACCCTGGAATGTTTCTCCCTAAAAACAGGGTGATCTGTGGCATTCCAGCAGACTTTAACCCCTGTGAGGAAAAAGCCAGACAAAATCATGTATTTTTAAAATGCCTGCCGGACAGAAAATGTGAAGGTAGAAAGGAGGACATGTCCTCCTTTTGCCTGACATCTGGTAACCCCACCCAAATGGCAAACTGCAGTTACCCCTCTGCCTCAGCAAGAGAGAGCATTGCTGGTGCCAGAGGCATACCAAGCCTTTCTGGCACCTGGCGGCCAAGTCACATTCACCTCCACCCTTTATCCCACCCTATACAGCCCCTTCCCCAAACAGGGCAGAAGTCGTCCCAGGGGCTGGGGCCCCTCTTGCTCTGTGCAGAGAGGGGGATGCGTGGGGTGGCAAATGGGACAGCCACCAGGAGCCAGACAGCCTTTGCTGGGCTGCAGCAGGGTGTTGGGCCAGTCCCACACCAGGGCCAGATTAGAAGGGTTCCAGCCCAGGCTGCTGAGTTTTGGGGTGCTGCCCCATCCTCCCACCACAATTATGTGGGGCAGACTGTTGGCATGGTGAGGCAGCTGCAGTCCCCAGCACTGAGAAAGCGGATGGAGCCAGAGGCCATGCTGCCCTCCCTCCGCTGCAGAGTAGCATTTCTGCCTGTGCTGCCCCTGGCCGGCTGCCCAATTCTCAGGGAGTGGAGAGCAGGCCAGTGTAGTGCCCAAGCCCTGTGTGGACAGATTTAAATTTTGTTGCCCACACACAACTTTGGGCAGAACCGGGGTGTGGCTGCTTAATGGGCCCTGTCTGGGGCCCCCTCCCCAAAAGCAGCAGTCACATGTTGGTCCACTCTCCGCCGCATAGGGCTGGACAGCAGGCTGGGGCAGGACAGGCAGGAACACTACTCTGTGGTGGAGGGAGGTGGTGTGACTTCTGGCCCCTTCTCTCTCCCTCCCAAACATTGAGGGCTGTGGGGCAGCTGCCCTGCTGCTTCTGGTCAATGTTGTGGGAGAGTGGGGGTGGCATTGAGTCACCAAAAGTGGGTAACCTGAGCTGGGACACCTCTAATCCAGCCCTGTTTTGGGGCCAGCCAGGTGCGCCCCTGCAGCCCAGCAACTGGGAGCCTGGTTCTCCCCTGCCACCTGGGTCTGTATGCCACTGGCCGGCACTTAAACAGCATGAGTTGGCTCCTTGCACACCAATCTGTCTGTGTCACCACCAAACTCTTAGAGGCTTTACCTTTCCTTTATTTTGCAGGTAACGGTCAGTGAAAGCCAGTTCTCCATGGATGTCTTTCTGCAGCGTCTGGGCTCCACTCACAGAAATCACCAAGTTTGCTGTCCCCTGTGAGACAATACTTGCTAGCCTGTTGGTGCAGGTGAGGATATGTACTTTCCTTTAATAGAACAGCATTGAGAGGAATTGATGATAAAATAAGTCAAATAAGAAGAGCTGTAAGTGACACTACCCAAGGGAAAGAGACTGAAAACAAAATTTCATGCTTCACAGTGACTATAAGGTAACTTCAGCAAGCTGCAATCTTCACCTAGCAGTTTGCTTACTTATATCATGCTCTCAGCATCTCCAGCTACTCTGAGTACCTTTCCTAGAACTGAAGACTAGCTCTGTGTAAGCTTGAAAGGATGTCTTTTTCACCAACAGAAGTTTGTTTAATAAAAGATATCACTGCCCTTCACCTCACGATTATTCCCATTTATCCTTCTTCATTAATGTCCCTAATTCCTCAGGTATACACCCCCCCCCCATTGAGTTTATCTCGCTTAGTGGATTTTTTTAAATTCTGTTCCCTCTTCCCTTTCTTTACTACCTCATGCTCCTGGGACTGACTGACTGTTCTCCGTCTGACCTCTTCTCCTCTTCCCTTGCTCCTTCCCTCTCTGCTCCTTTTTCTGCTATAGTTACTTTATACATAAGCCCCTTTCTCCAACTAAGAATAAAATCTTTCTGAAACCCTCTGTCAGCTTGCACTTCCCTACAGCCCTTTATTTCCCACCAATCCAATGATTGTTCTTTGGTATCTCAAAGCCTCTTCCTGCTTCAGGATCTGGACATTGGGTTCAGCTCATCTAATTGGGTCTTTCCGCTGTTGGCTCCTAAGCTGTTGAGCCTCACTGGAGTGAGCTGACAGTGAAAGAAGGGGTAGGAGACCCTGGTATTTGGCTAGTAAAGCTAGGGAACTCAGCAGGAGCCCAGAGAAGTGGCGAGCAAGAAAACTTAGGTAGTGGGAGGGACGTGGAATAGGCTAGGGGAGGGAAAATAGGAAACCTATGAAGAGAAAAAAAACTTGGGGATGGGGGGTCTTAGGGACTAGTGAACTAGTTTGGTGCAGCCACATAAAATTCCAAGTATCCATGATTTGCATCATATTAACCATTATGAAGTCCTTAGCTTATGACCTGTTTTAGAATAATGAATGCAATTTTTCAAGATTAATATAGCTGGCTAATTTCTGCATCCTAATGCATGGATCAGGTACTTAACAGCAAGCATGTTGTAAAATAACACAAGGCCGAATTCTGTTTTTACATTGGTGTGCCCTGTTCTCATTGACTTTAGTGGAAGTTCTGTAAAACGTCTTGAGTATAAAATTTGTCTCATCTTGTTTAAATCCCTCCTTAGAAGTCACTTCTTTTGCAAAGCCTATCAGGATTAATTTTCCAGTCAATTATACTTAATTAATTTATACATTAATAAATGAATAAAAATAAAAGAAAGTGAGAGATCCAAGAAAAGCTTAAGCTTTTATTCTTACTTTCTGCAGAAAACTGAACCTCAAGGAATACTGTTTGCTCTTTTGTTTACAGTTTCCCTATCCACCCTCTCTGTAAATGCAATGTCACTTGGTTATGTTTTCAGTGTAACTTTGGATTGTAAGTGCCGTGGGGCAAGGATGTTGGACCTGACACTACTGTAAATTCAGAGTAATGTCACTGTAGTCAATGAAGTAACTTATAAATTAATGAAGTGTAACTGAGAACAGGCCTTGGCCTGTCATTTTTACATTTACTAGTAAAGTATTATGTATATTACTTGCACTGTATAAATAAGTCATAGTTTATTTATACATAAATATAACTGCTTAATGTTTTACAGTGCATCTCCTACCTTTTTGCCCTGAGGAAAACATTAGAACAGCAGTCTCAAACACACGGCTTGCAGGCTGTATGTGGCCCCTAAAGCCATCTCCTGTGGCCCACAACAACACTATTGTTACTGATATTTGCAATATCATTGTATGAAAAGGTTTCACTGGTGTGGCCCTTGGGTTAACATACTAGTCCTCCTGAGCCCTTGTGGTGATTTGAATTTGAGACCCCTGCATTAGAGGGTATGTCTATGCAGAGCTTGAAGACCCATGGGCACAGCTGGCCCAGGTCAGCTGTTTTGGGCTTGCAGGGCTCAGAGAGTGGAGCTAACTGCCGCTGTGTGTATGTGTGTGTGTATATATATCTATATGTCCGGCAGACAGCTGCCCAAACTTTCCTTTAACTGGAATTCTGATTATATTAAAAATGTTCTAATTCAACAAAATGTCGTTTTTAATCAGTGAAGCAAGAAAAGGGGAAAAAAGAATCTAATTATAATGAGCCAGAGTCTTCTTTCACTTAAAGTTTTCAAAGTTACAGTTCTATTGACTTCAGCAGACTGACTGCCAATGTACACTATTTTAAGAAAAGAAGTAGATTGGATCTGTTTTGGACTACAACTCCCAGCCTGCTGCACATTAAAGTGGGCTGGTGATTGATGGCCTCCATTTAAGTCTCCTCCTTCTATACCAATGACACTGAAATGCAAAAGAAATATTAAAACCAAGCAGTAGAGACAACTGGGACAAAAAAAGAAAACAACCCCCAGTTGCAAGAGAACCAGGAGATGGTTGGATGAATTAGCTCTTAAGGGTAAGTGGCTCTTTTAATTTAATTTGACATGGTCTCTCGTTCTCTTTTGCTGTTTCTTTAACAGGGAAAATCCTTTCAGAATTTCAGCTTATTCTGTCATCAGTGAGAAGAAATGCTTCGTTTAGCACTGTAAGGTTTAATAAAGGTGCAAACTCCTCAAAATACTGGGATGACAGAGAGAAATATAAATCTTATTTTGTATGAGACGTAGGACGCAAAGTTGCGTTACCGGGCACCTCATGTGTTTTGTTAACCTTTTGTTGATGTATTATCATTATTTCCAGCATGTGGCACTAGTACACAAGGGAGAATTGCTGGGGTAGAAGAGATTATTGCAATAAAGAGAATAATTCAGAAAATGTGGGATTGTAACAGCAGAGGATTTATCCTTCAATGTTATATCTTTCCAGTTTATCAATGAAATAATGCTGTCTGGAAAGCATTCAGCACTTGACACTTTGAGCCAGATCCTGTCCTGCATAGTAGCTGGCTTTCTATCCAGCTCTGACACTGCAAAGCAACTGTAAAGCTAGTTTACGAGCCCCCGATTTTTGCTGGGGGGGGGGGAATCCTTGAGTGGGGAAGAGATACTAAAATGGCTCCTGTGTCATCCTTTCACCCCCTCCAGGAGCTGAAGAGGTGTGGCAGGAGAAAAAGGCATGTGGCTTGGGTGTGTCTGTGTCCTGCTGATCTCTGGCTGCCGAAATGACCACTGGGAATTGCTAGCAGCCCAGGCAAGACAGAACGGATTACCGCTGCTTTTATTTGCCCTGGAGACCAGGCTGGTGCTTGGCAGCCCCAGGATTGGGCGAACACAGACGCAAAGCCTGTAATTTTAGACCTGAGTGCTCTACAGCCAGCCTGGAAAATCCAGCCATGTGTGCATGCATGTGTGTTTAGAGTATAAATTCTTTTCGGTAGAAGTCATTGAGTCTGATTCTACATTGACTTTCATTTTGTGTAGCCATTTACACTGTGGAAAGAGGGTGTAAAGCACTGCCCCTCTGATTGGTAGCATTTTACTCAGATTTGCACTCACTTTACGTAATTGTAAATAGCTACACAAAGTACAAGGCAGCTAAGAATTACGCCCCAGCCACCTTCTGATCTTATTTACACTGGAGAAAATCTGGAGTAATGCCAGTTAATTCACTGCAGTTACTTTGGGATAACAGCAGCTTAATTAAGAACAAACCTTTCCCACTGTGGTCTGTAAATCTCAGAGACCTTGATCAGTTTCTTGATTTTTTTTTTTTTTTAATTTAAGAATTTCTTAAAATCTCCAGCAAGATGTTTTTTGTAGGATAAACACCCTACTAAAATAAAACAGTGTAGCAAATCTTGCACCTTAAACCTGAACAGCATGATTAGTTTTTGTTTTGTTTTTGCTGTCCAGCAAACTGCTTTGCCTCGCTGGTCAGTCAGTTTCTGTGCTCCATGCAATCACTCACTTCAATAACCTCACTTCACTTCCTCTTCAGCTAGCAGTGCCAGGTTTCAGATTATGGCAGCGGACCAACAGTGAGGGTGGGTCATTGACGGGGTCTCTCATCTTCCTCCATCCCAGGCTCCTTTGTCAGTTTGTGATATTCAGTAATGCATTTAGTTGTTTGTATGAATCAAATAGCATCTGTGGTTACACTAGCCACTCTAAATCCTTAATATGTGTGTGAATGTATCATTTTATCTAAGATATTTATATGGACCTCATCACCATAGTATCTCAGTGCATCGCATTCGTCAAAGTGTGTATATCCTCACAACAGCCCTGTGTGATAAGGAAATATAATCTTCATTTTGCAGATAAGTTCCAAAGGGGCAGCTGTGTTAGTTTAGTTCAGCAAAACAAAAAAGGAGTCCTGTGGCACTTTTAAAGACTAACAAATTTATTTATCACCTGAGCTTTTGTGGGAGAAAATCCTACTTCTAAATAAATTTGTTAGTCTTTAAAGTGCCACAGGACTTCTTGCTTGTTTTTTGCAGATAGGTAACTGAGGCACGGAACTGCTAAATGACTCATCTAAGGTGACACAGGAAGTTTGTAGCACAGCAGGGAATTGGACACAAGTATCTCAAATCCTAGGCTCTGGCCCAACTATTGAACCATCCTGCCATTAGCTGTATGTCTTTGATGCGCTGTATGAATATTAAATCTTTACAAATGCACTGTGAAGGTTTGTTATGTCCATTTTACAGAGAGGGAAAAATAGATACTGAAATTGAGGGATTTACCCAAAGTCACATGGCAAAATATTGACAAAACAGGAATTATGGCTCAGGAGTTCCTGACGCTTGGTTCTGTGCTCTCTTTTATAGACTGCCTTATGACTCATCTGGAGCAGAGCATTGGTGGCCACAGCCACAGGATGCCTGTGAGGTGCCATGGTGCTAATTGGTTGTCTGAGGCAGGGCGGCCAGCCTGAAGGTGCTCAGCAGACTGCTGAGGCAGAGGGTTTTGTGGACACTGGCTGTGGCACCAGCCTGCCCCTTCACTCTCTTGCTGGCCTAGTACCTGCTGAAATGAAGAGCTGAGCATGAACTGTAGTGCCCCTCTCCTTGAGGGATGTGTGGGGTCCCAGGGAAGCCAGACTTCATGCTTAGCAGCCCCATGCCTGATTTTCCCATTTGATCAGCCCAAGATGGTGATGGATAACTTGCTTGGTGGCCAGATGGGAGGGCTGCTTATCAGACTGCATACGTTGGGGGGGGGCGGTTTGCACAATTTAAAGATCTGACCATCCTGAACAGCTTGAGTCACAGCCTCCACTGGGCAGGCCTCTCACTGCCCACCTGCACCCTGACCCCAGTTTCCCCTTGGGGAAAGAAGGAGAAAGTGTTAATAGAGGAGTGCAGTGCCTATTGCAACTGCACAGGTGGTCTCAGGAAAAAAGTTTCGGAGGTTTAAATTTTTTCTTTTTTTTTGAGACAGTTGAGGGCAGATCTTTGGTCCCATCTCAGTGCACTCTGTAGTACAGCCTTCCTGTGTAGGGGAACTTCATGCATTTACAAAACTAGCTATGCTGCTTCTACACTACACTGGCAAAGAAGTTGGGGAATGAGTGAGCATGATCCGCTCCGGTGATCCACATTAGCAGAAGAGTTCTGGGGGATGCAAATGAGAGCAGCACCTTTACTAGTAGGTTTCAAAATAAAAGATTGTGGACATTAGCTTCATTATCCAGGAACATAAGTCATCTTGTGTCCATGTGGAAAAAGCTCTGTCCCCCTTCAGCAGCCTGCTGAAATATCCCTCATTTTTCAGTTATCTCCATTTATAGAATAAAAAGAAATAGAGAACCAGACCTTCACCTCCATTCCTACCTGTCTTCTGCCATAATAATAAATATCAAAAAAGCAGTTCTGCCCAGATGAGAATTCCCCCGGCGTGGGAGAAATCCTTGGGTAGCAAATAGCTGATACAGCCATGTCTGTGCTGAGTCCTCCCACATCCTGGCTCTGAATATAGAAAATGTTTCTGGGGAGAAAAGAGTGTAGCAGGAATGTCCCAGTAATTTCTAATTGTTTGAATAGCTCCTTGATGCTGTGGACAGCCATCATGCTATGTTGGCTGTTTTAAATCATGCCAGCAAATAAACTGACCTTAAGATATGGGAGTCACAGAAGTGGCTTTAAGGTGTCGTCTTCACCGTCACTGTAGCTTCACCAAGTATATTGCAGCCACATTTGAGGATCTAGTTCACATGATACAGATTAATCACTGAATGTAAATAAGGTGCTGTCTATAATCACATAACAATGGAATGACTTCTATGATCTTCACTGTAAAACAGCAGGTCAGAGAGTACCTGTGGTACATTTAGCAACCAGAGTCTCTGTATCAGCATGGTTCAGAAAGAGTCTGTCAAACTGTAAAATCTCGGTTGGTCTTGTCATGTTTCAATTAAGGACAGTCTATTCTCTATGCGGTACCAGTTTTCTATTGTGAGTATGCAGCAGGCCTACCTCAGTAGGCTGCAATAACAGGACAAACTTTTTGTGCTGGGTAGATCTATCCATGCCATGTATAGCAGGAGACATTAATTTTTAGAGGGGAGCATAGAATAAAGCTGCTTTTTCTGAATACTTGCACTCAGAAAATCAGTATTCTAGAGCTGTTCAATTACTAGCATTCAAAAGTGCCAGCTGCTAAATTACAGAGGCAGAATAGATCTCTGTCAGTATGCACCATTTTAAAAATCTTTTGGGTGTTAGAGAAGAGCTGTACAATATTTGATACCGCTTATTAAGATAGTTGGTACAAATAGACTCAGGAGATTTTTAATGGCTATAGTAAATCTTGAATATTTTTATTATGTAAATCCTTAGATGGATGGTCTTAGTCTATGATCAGAATCTTGATTATGTAAATTCTTAGTTTTTCCATTGCACTGTAGTGAACAGAGAGGATCTGATTCTCCTCTCAAATCAGTTTTACATTTTTTACTTCAACAGAGCTATTCCTGATTTTCATCAGTGTAAATTTTCACCAGGAGCATGAGCGTCACTGAATTCTAACAATTTCCGTGAAAGGCCTCCCTATACCAGTGGTTCCCAACCTTTTTTCTGCCATGGCACACCTTGATACCTTAAACTATTTTGAGGCTCACCACCATGTAGTCTCCAAATGAACTCATGAATATTCATGGGCCAGTCTAGCACTCTGAGTAGTTTTTTAAAAAATTCTGGGGAACACCTGCTCAAGCCTGAGAGTACATCCGTCTGCCGAGGCACACTGGGCAGGAAAAGCTGCCCTACACTGCCAGGTGACTGTAGTATACTGGAGAAGTTAAAAAGATCAGTGGATGGTGAACTCCTTTAGAGCCACTGAAATGCCAACTTAGGCCTGCCTGTGAGGAAATTTCAAGTATGTACTACTTACAGTGAGATATAAGTTGCAGTGAAAGTCAGCTATGGCATAGGCCTTCTAGCTAAAAACAGGAGGGTGGTGGAGGATGTCATTTCTGTTATAATATAAACAATATAAAAAAGCACCATGCCACAATCGTCCTGTTATTTCATGATTGTTTATTTTTAGAAACTAGCTATTTAGTTTCTACTGTAGAAGAGCAGAGAAACAGTTCATTGCCACCACATATTTTCCTCAGACAACCAAGAAGCTACTGAGAACTTGGCAGCTGTGACTGGCGCTAGTCCTGGTAGAAACACTAGAGTACACAGAGACTCAGGGCTTTTTGCTGTCATGTCATCTAGATCTGCTTTGGGTTGGATGGTAAAAACATCTCCACATGGTCTACACTAGTGTTCCCATGATCTTGCACTGGTGCTAGATCAAAGATGTGGGGAATGCTAAACATTACCAGCATAGCAAAGATCTTGTCCTTTTTGGATGCATGTGTTTAAAAGCAGAATTTGCCCCTAAAAATCAGTTAAAAACAAAGTTAAAACATATTGAATACAAATGCTGGAATTCTGCAAATGCTGGAACTCTTCACCCTGTTCCTTCCTTGTTAAATCTGGCTCACTGACTATCAGTGCAGCATCTTTCCCCCTTGGAAGCTAAGATGTGATAAAGCAAGAGAATGCTAATGGAGAAATGTAAAGACACTAATGATGGTTTGGATTCATCTGACCAGCTGAATATCTGTCCCTTAGGAGGTCGGGAAAGGATTTTGCTTGCTCAACATCACATCCCCCAGAATCACATTGATAGCTGATGAGAGGAAAATTGGCATTTGCCCCATTCTGGGTTTAAATGAGTTAACAACAATCTTAACAGCCTATATAGAAAGCGTAATAAGTTCTGATAGATTTCTGAAGTTTACTTCTTGCCATCCCCCCTGTCACAGTGTCCTGAGGCTGCAAAACCCCTTGATATTTGCACTAGCACTGTCTCCTCCAAACAGAAATCAGGTCAGGATAGAAAAGCAAAAGGTGAAAGACAACTTCTAAAGTATGAACTTCATGACTGTCCTTTATACCAGTAAGACATTAAGCCTGTTTGGACTTTGCAACATGTAATACTTTCCCAATGTTAAGGGCCTGATCCTGAAAGATGATGAATAGTGCCATTGACTTCCCATAGGCAAACAAATGTGTTTATTGCATGAGCTTTTGTGGGAGAAAATCCCACTTCATCAGATGCTTGAAATAGGGAACTCACTGAATGGGAGGAAAACAAAGGCAGGGGAATGCAAGTCACGATCAAGCTCATTGTCTCTTGGTTTTAGGCCTTTATAAAAAGTGGTTCATTTCTTCCAAGTGGCTAATTTTGAATCTGTTTTTCATTCTCAATGGTCCATGAGGCACCACCCATCTGCAAGACAAGACATATTCCTTTTCAGCTGATGTCCTGTGTGGCTTGGTTTAGCTACATGAAGGGTGTTCTTTGAAAATGACAATCAAGAGGTGAATAACTGGAGTCATCACGAAGATGCAGTCTGTATAACAGAAATCAGTCTTGCAGAATGCTGCGATCCCACACAGGAGGCTTTCTGTCTATTTAATAATACTTTCGTTGTATATATACAATATACATCCATTACAAATACACATCTATTGTTAAAATGACAGGTACATAAGAATGGCTGTACTATGTCAGATCCAAGTTCCATCTAGCCCAGTATCCAGTCTTCTGACATTTGCCAATGCCAGACTCGTCAGAAGGAGTAAACAGCACAAAGGACAATTTATCAATTGATTCAACCCCTGTCATTCAGTCCCAGCTTCTAGCAGTAAGAAGTTTAGGGACACACAGAATATGAGCTTGTTTCCCTGGCTATCTTGAAAAAAACATTGATGGACCTATCCTCCAGAAAGTTATCTAATTATTTTTTAAGCCATTTATATTATTGACTTTCATAGCATCCAGTGGCCAGGAGTTCCACAGATTGACTGCATGGTGTGTGAGAAGTACTTCCTTTTATTTGCTTTAAACCTGCTGGCTATTAATGTCATTGGGTGACCCCAGTTTGTGTGTTTATATGAAAGGGTAAATAACAGTACCTTATTCACTTTCTGCACAGCATTCATAATTTTATGGACCTCTGTTTTATCCCCCTCTTGTCTCTTTTCCAGGCTGAACATTCCCAGTCTTTTAAATCTTTCTTCATATGGAAACTCTTTCATAACCTTAGTAATTTTTAAAGATTAACCAATTTATTTATCGCATAAGCTTTTGTGGTAGAAAAATCCCACTTCGTCAGATGCTTTGGCAAGTGGGATTTTTCCCACAAAACCTCATGTAATAAATAAATTTGTTGGTCTTTAAAAGTGCCACAGGACTCCTTGTTTGTTTTGCTGAACTAGACTAACACAGCTAACCCTTTGGAACGTAATGATTTTTATTGCTTTTCTCTGTATCTATCTCTTCCAATTCACATTTTTCGAGATGGGACAATCAGAACTGCATGCAGTATCAAAGGTGTGATCATACCATGGATTTATATAGTGTCATTATGATATTTTCTATCTTATTATCTAGCCTTTTCCTAATGGTTCCTAACATTGTCAGTTTTGTTAACTGCTGCTGCACACTGAGCAGATAGTTTGGAAAACTACCCATGATGGCTCCAAGATTTCTTTCTTAAATGGTAACAGCTGACTTAGGCCCCATCATTTTCTATGTGTAGTTAAGATTGTTTTCCAGTGCACTACTTTGCATTTATCAGCATTGAATATCATCTCGTTACTTAGTCACTCAGTTCTGTGAGATCCCTTTGTAACTTCACTGAGCAATATAATATCATCTGTAAACTTTGTCACTTCAGGTTACTTTTTTGCAAATCATTTATATATGTGTTGCGTGCCAGTGGTTCCAGTACAGAGTCTTAGAATATTGTGCAATTTACCTGCCTCCACTATGAAAACTGACTTTATTACTACCGCTTTATCTTTTAACAAGTTCGTGATCCATGGGAGGACCTGGTCTCTTACCACATGATTTCTTACTTTGCTTAAGAGCTTTTGATAAAGAGCCTTCTCAAAGGCTTTCTGAAAGACCAAGTTGTGATAGGCTGCTCCTCAGATCTGGTCCGGTATGCTGCTGTGACCCCCCCCCCCCATTCCGACTCTTGTAGCCCGATTCACCCCGCTTTGCCAAGTGACCGCTTATTCCTAAATCAGTCCACTCCAGCCTCTCATGTGCAATTGTTCCCAAGCAGTGGGTGTGTGCCGTCTGGCTTCTCGAGGGATGGTCCCCAAGTGAGCACCCCCAGTCCCCATTACCACACCAGGAGCCACTGTCTACCGAGATGGGAGCCATTGCCAATCACCATACCCTCAAGTCCATCCATTTAACAAATAAATGGATTGTGTCCAGCCTTCTTCACTCACATCCTCTAAAGACCACACAGCTTTTAGATAAAATAATTACTAGTTTATTGATCAGATTAAAATTCTAAATTAGAATATGGCCAGTCAAGGCAGAGACATTATATAAATGAGTCAAGACAGACTAAAAAAAAATAAAAGATAAAACACCCTACTGCCCTAATATATCTACTATCCTAATACCTCTATTTAAATGGACCTCATAGTCCAAGTTTAAGCTCAAGGTGTTTGGCTGTCAGATGTTTGTATAGCCAGTCTCTGCCTGAGGCCAGGCAGGGCCCAGGTCTTGCTTGAAGTTGTTTCAAGATGGAGATTCCAGGCAAAAAAAAACCCCAAACCCTAAATCCCTCCAAATGTCTCTCTTTTGTTCCAAAACTCCCATGACCTCTTCCTTTCTGGGTAGAGGTGATCTCTTTGTCTGGTCTGAGCCAGGGAACTCAATTAGCTTAACTTTATTGTCTCCTCCAGGCACTTGTTTGCTTGCTACTCTGTCTGTCTTCTACCCCTTGACTGATGTTACACATCGGTACATATACATGAGGCTTCAGGAAACATATCATCATAGAAGTCATGTAGAATAGGTTATGAGCATCCATAAAGAACCTTGCATGTTGTAAAACAAGTCCTGAAGATGGGGGAACTTAAAGAATGGGAGGAAATTCTACAAATTCCCCCATGTTCAAGGCATCTGAAAAAGTGGGATTTTCTCCCATGAAAGCTCATGCAATAAATAAATATGTTAGTCTTTAAGTGTCGTAGGACTCCTTGTTTGTTTTACTGAACTATACTATCACGGCTAGCCCTTTGGAACTTGTATGGAGTATCTGGTCTAAAAACATACAATCCCAGTGTATAAGGGAACATAAAAATCATATAGATCATAGCCTAGGGTGCCCAGATGTGCATCCTGTGACACAAATATACTTGGTCCACATTTGTTAACACTCTTAAAGAATTCTAATAGATTGGTGGGTGTAATTTTGCTTTATGAAAGCTTTATTATATGGGAGACTCTCCTCCATTTGTTCATCTGTGCATATGATAATTCCATTCTTTACAATAGGCAATATCCCCAAATTGCCTCATTGGAGGTTTTTAAGAACAAGTTAGATAAACACTTGTCAGGATGGTCTAGAATAATACGCAGTCTGGCATTCAGTGCAGGGGATTGGACTGGAGGGCCTCTCCGAAGTCTCTTCCAGTCTGATGATTCTATAGTTTCAACCAATTTGCCTGATAGGCAGTTAGGTTTACGAGCCTGTAATTTCCAGAATTGCCTCTGGAATCTTTTTTTAAAAAATCAGTGCCATATTAGCTATCCACCCGTCTTCTGATAGAGAAACTGATTTAAATGATAGGGTACACTCCACAGTTAATAGTTCTGTAACTTCATATTTGAGTTACTTCAGAATTCTTGAGTGAATGCCATCTGGTCCTGGTAACTTAACTACTGTTTATTTTATAATTTTGTTCCAAATCTCATCTATTGACACCTCAATCTGGGACAGTTCCTTAGATTTGTCACCTAAAAAGAATGGCTTGGCTGTGGAAATATTCACATCTGTAGACTGCGGCAAAGACTGATGTCAAGCTTGCTTTTGTTTAAAGCCAAAATTCATGTTTGGCCTGCAGTAGTGAATGGAGACCAGTTGCAAAGTCTGAGTGTCAATCCAAATTTCTGCAAAGTGTAGTGACGTTTGAATTTGGATATTTGGTTTGGAACCTCAGAATAGGACTTAGGGAGTCCATAGGCCTTATGCTGGCTGCGTGCACAGGACTGAATTTTGTCCTCTAGGATTTACACATGCAAAATAATAATCTCCTTCCAGTTCTAAGGAAAGGTTTAATAGCAAACATAATGCTGTAATGATGTCTCATTTTGCTAAAAACAAATTACTGCTACAAAATATATTACATCAGGACGTTTGCTAGTAGGCTGCTGTTAGAGCTCACCTTTAATTATTTATGACAAAACTACTACATTGTCAGTAAACAAAGTACATCTAATGGTGTATTATCCTCGCTTATATATAATTTTGAGGCATTACTTGCAATATTGCAGAATTCAGTCACTTGCAATGACTCAGAGACGTAAATGAAAATTAGCCTTGTTTGACTGTATTATTTTATTGTACTATTGACTAAGGGTTAATAGTAGATTCCAATAGCTGTGGATTTAGTAAGAATAATATGTAGCACCTTTCATCCATAGCTCTCAAAGCACTTTTCAAAAGAGTTAAGTATCACTACATCCATTTTACTGATGGGGAGATGGAGGCACCAAGAGGAGAAATGACTTTCCCAATGTCACCAAGGAAACCAGTGGCAGATCTAGGCATTGAATTAGGTCTCCTGTATCCCTATCCAACACTCTATTCCACTAATCCACATTGCCTCTGCCTTAGTCATATTGTCTTTCTCCAGAACACATCCTGTTGGTTTTGTATGCTCCTAACGCTGGTTCTAGATAAGGATGATTCAACAGAGGAGGAGTAAAGATGTTTGCATTCCACTTTTGCGTCCCCAACCTCCCAATTATGGAGCTAGCCAGGGACAGTCTAGTCTGCAGCCTAGCCTAGAACGGCCAAATGGTTGCCCTAATTTATGCTCAGCAGTAATTAACTGTTTTTGCAGCCAAGAATGGTTGAAGGTGCACTAGAACTCCTGCCATGCTCCTGCCACATCCTGCAAGTGGTGCCTACAGAAAGAGTTCTGTGTGTCACTCAGGGGAGCCCCATTTTAGGACCAGTCGTTCTCTATTGGCTGGCTAAGTAGGCTTGCTTGTTTCTTTGTATCAGCTTTGTAATCTAGGGAAGTAATGTCTGGTAGTCGAGGTGAAGGTGACTGGTCAAATTCTGTTTTCAGATCCTTACAACTGCATTATCAAATCATTATTCAGTATCAGTGAACATGAGGGTGAAGCTTAGCTCAATTTATTTAATATGCTGATGCCTTAAGAACCAAAGCTGGACACACAGGGGAGGAGCTACTGAACCCAGGGCACAATGTTGGGGGGGGGAGTCAACTAATGAGAAGAAAAAAGGAATGGCTGTTGGGGTCAAAGGGTCAAAAAAACAGAACTTGAAGTGGACACCAACCAGAGAAACCCACAGCACCCACCATTCTTCATAGGTGTGTAGGGAGCTGGCAGATGTACACCAAAGGGACTTTGACTGGATGTGTGAATGGATGGAAGACCAGAAATAGGCCCCACAATTACGGAGTACCCCGTTAGTCAACATCCTGTTCCTGGTGTTCTTAGTCCTTAAGATGCCACAGAACTTTTGTTGTTTTTGCTATATACAGATTAACATGGCTACCCTTCCAGATTTTATGCTCAGTTGGCACTTGGCTATGTCTACACTGAAGAAGTTAGTTTGAATTAACTTAGTTCAAATTAATAAATTTGAATTAATAATGGTTAAGTTGAACTAAATTAATCTGAACTAACATATCCCCACTAGAAACTCAAATCAAACTAGCATGTCCATGGACAGGACTTGCTAGTTTGATTTAGGAAGGGGCACCATGGGACCTGTGGTAACATGGCACCCAAGATGGGCCATGCCTCCACCCAATACCTAGAAAGTGGAAGGCACCCTGGGACAAAGAAGGTGAAACCGTGTTAATTCGACCTAATGGTTGGTTTGAATTAACACAGCTCCATTGGGTTAATTCGAACTAATAAGTTGGAGTTAACCATTACCTGTAGGTTAAGTGAGGTTTTATAACTTCAAAGTAAGCGTTCATTACTTCGAACTAAGGGCTTCCTTAGTTCGAAGTAATGAAAGCTAGTGTAGCCATACATTAATTCAGTTTTAATTAATCCTTATTAATTCAGATTAAATTCAAAGCGTAGACATACCCTAAGGTGCCACAGGAGTTTCATTGTTTTTGCTATATACAGACTAACATGGTTACCCCTTTGGATTATATGCTCACTTTGCACTTGCTTTGCACAAAAGTAAATTACTGTTCAAAGTACAGTGGAAAACCTAGTAGTGTGTGTCCAGTAGAGCTATGGATCTTGAGGAGGTAGCATATTAAATCTGACCGGCCAGGTTTCCTGACCTGATGAAGGAATGCATCACTCTCAAGTTAGAAATTTTTTAAAATAAGGGAATGAGCCTCTAGCAATACTGTCTGCCTTATAGGTTTACACCGGGGGTCTCAAACTCAAATCACCATGAGGGCCGCATGAGAACTAGTATGTTAGCCTGAGGGCCACACCACTGAAACCTTTTCATACAATGACATTGCAAATATCAATAACAATAATGTCGTTGCAGGCTGCAGGAAACAGCTTTAGGGACCGCATGTTTGAGACCTCTGGTTTAGACTAACACAAAGAAAGGACATTTTCAAAGAAAAGTTCGTACTGATGCTCAAAAATATCAGAAACAATTTACTCTATTTCAATTTGCTTCCCCTACTTATTTACATTCACCTACTCATATAAGAAGTATTTGTGTCTAAATGTCATTAAATCAGAATGATGTGATGTGTGGTCCAAATTCAGTTTACTGTGATTAATCTCTGCCTCAGCAACAAAGTAAGCGTGTGCAAACTAAATAAAAACCTAAGTTAGTGGGGCTTCCTTTTGTCTTTTGTTTTCACTGTTCTCTCAACTGGGTCAGAATCGGACCTTTTCTAGGCAGATGATATCATTCGCATCATGACAACTGGTTTTTGTTTGCAAGGATGTAAATATACCATCCTTTGTTCACCTTGTCTCAGATGTACTAATAATGAAGAAAGAATTTGGGGTGAGAGTATTGATATGAATACATATATAACAATAAATAACATTAAATAAAGAGGAATTGTGAAAAAAAGCCAATTAATGGGTTTCTTTGACAGAACTGAGAGAAGAGAGCACAAAAGACATAGTTGCCTGAATTATTAATTGAAATCCACAGTGCCCAAATTGCTGCAATTAGGCCATCCTTCCACCTTCCATTGAAAGGATCCACTCCACCTTCCATTAAAAAAAAGTTTTCTTATATACCTCTGCAGGCATCTTTGTAAAATGGAAGCTCCCTTGTGCTCTTTTGAAACCAGTTAATGCATATATGAGTGTGGATTCTCAGAATTATCTATAATGCATAGTGCGTTCTGCATTCAAAAGCATTTCTCTGACTTTACGTCACTTGCCATTTGTGAAGGTTGCCAGGATAATGACCAATCATCTTGGGAGAAGTGCCTATTAGTGAGGACAACATATGCTTTCTTCTCAGTAATCGCCGGTGCATATTTGAGAGTTCTTATAGGATCAGGATTGTGGATTTCTGTTTAGTTAGCAGAGGATGAAACTTTACAGTGTATGAAATAGCAGCTTGTAAGCACTGAAAATAGGGTTGTTTTTTTTTATTTGTTTTGTTTTATTCAAACATTGGGCTAAATTCAACCTTTCAATAAGTGGTTTCAACCCTAGGGAGCTGCATCTTTCTTTAATATTTACAACTTGTTTACTTTTTATCATATATATATATATATATAACCGTACATGAACTAAATAACCAAATATAATGAGGCTGAAAGTATCTTGAACAAAGAAACACTAGTAATTGTGCATAAACATCTATGTGTCAGGATGACATGCTGTTTGTAATTATGAATCTACATACCCTTTCCCATCAACACACAGGTACCAACTATGTCACTCATCTCAAACATATTTTCAGAGCAATAGTTTAAAAACAAAAACTCACAAAGTGTTGAAATGCAGATTACGCAGCACTACATCGTGGTTGCGTCTGAGGTAACTGGGACTTTCTGAGTAGTCTTCACTGTACTGTACGTACACAATGGGCCACATCATGTGAAAAGCCATGGACTATCCAAAGTTGAGCCCTGTTCAGCATGCTCAGCTCCAATTCAACAGAGTGGAATTTGACCCATGTAATAGATTTTTGCAGGATTAAAGGGTCATGTCTTTGTTTGGAGAAGAGGATGATGCAAAACTCATGACTTTAAGACCACTGAAGTTTTCTGGGCTTTATTGTGTAAGGCACTGAGTGCCCTTAACTCTCTTGGAAGTCAATGGAAGTTGAGGGTGCTCAGTGTTTCAGGAGATGGGACCCAGCTTTAGACCACCAGTGGCTTTTTATATCAGAGGGCATTATCTGGCCAAAATATTCAAAAATATAATGAAGTCTATTCAGAAGCTCCCAGTTATCTGAGCAGCAGCCATAAAATAGCATCAGCAGCATTATGACATCTTTTTTTTAAATTAACTACTTTGAAAATATTTTTTGAATGAGTATGTATGTATGTGTTTAGTGGGGAGGGGTATGTACAGGGATGGACAAAATTGTCTCACAGCTAGGTGCCAGCAAATTTACTTTTGGTCACCAGAGGATGCTCCTCCATTACATTTCTGCACTGGAGCTAGGTGACAGGCTACTAAAACTGGTCACCCTGTAGGCCAAAAACTGAGTTGTTGAGGTCTGGGTATGTAGATTCACAACTTGACACAGTACAGACTGCTCACATAGTGCAGCTGCTCTATAAAATTACTATAGTTTCATTGTTCAAATTAGTAACTGAACCATCAGTGTTAGGTATTTATTGGTTAATGGTTTTTTTGTGCCCACACAGCTTCCATATGCATTGGATCACAACCACATTGCACAACATATGGATTTCCAGGGTAATGGCTTTCAAGCACATAGAGAGATCTGCTGCATTTCTAATTTCAGCTGATCGTAACTATACCAGGAACAAATCAGAGATATAAATGGGTTTTATTCACATTTTTCTCGAACAGATGTCTGTCATTAGGACATTTTATTTAGCATAACAGGTTTTGCTTCACACATTTTTAGATGCTATAGTAGATTAAGGTACGTTTACTGTTGCTTTGCACTGTCAGAGCCGCACAAATCAGTTGGCACACAGCGGTATGTGTGAGTGTGAGAGAGAGACTATGAATCAGCCCTTCACTCTGAGGTTTTGCTCTTTTTGTCATGCTTCAGGAAGATGGGTTTTACAATAAGCAGATACATTTCTCTGCTTTTAACAGCTGAAAATGCCATTTTACGTCTCGATGTCATATGAAAGGTTTTGTGTACTTTTAATGGCTGTGTTGTTTCATTCACGAAAGAAAAGTAGTGATTACAATGGACAGTTATGTAAGTGCAGAGATTAATAACTTGATTTGATTTATTTATTATTTAAGTTGGAAAAATCTTCTGAGATCTGCAAATATCAATTCTAGTCCTGATTTACCTCAAACACCAGCCTAAATTAATTCTGATTAGAATACTGCTTCCTCATAATCTTTTGTATACATGAAATTTAAATATTCTCTTTTGCTTCTGATGGCTTAGTGAGCAAATGTTCCATATATTTTGTAAATTGCTGTGTGAAAAATTATCCTTGGAAATGGATGGTGAAGCTTACTGAACAATCCATCTTAGATATTTTTTGTGCGTATACTGTTGCATTCTTCATGAAACTACATAACAGAATAGCTTGGCTATAGATTATGTTGCATATGAAGCTACTGAATCAAAGGCTATTGAATTAGGGGGCAGTGTCATCTAGTGGTTAGAAAAGCACATGCCAGTCTCAGGATTCCTGAGTTCTATCATTGACTTGCTTTGTGACCTTGGGTAAGACATTTAACCTCTTAGTATCTCAGTTTACCCTTCTGTTTTCTTTTTTTAATCAGATTTATAATGCCTTTCTCACAGGCACATAGTGAGGATTAATTTAATGTCTGCATAGATCATTGAATTCATCTGATGAAAGACTCTCTAGGTTATTTCATTACAAAACCTAGTTCTCATTATTTGGGTACATGGAAGTGAGAAGTTTTTGTTTAGTTTTGTTTTGTTTTACAGCTCAAGCTGTAATCACTGTTGATGGCCCTGATCTTTAGCTGAAATATATCAGTACATGGTTGAGCCACTTCTTTGAGGATCTGGTCCCATTGCTCTGAAGGGCATGCTGTGAAAGCATGGAATGTGTGTAATCAGGGAGTCTGGGATGTCAAGTGATAAGGTGAGAAATTAAGGCAGTGCAGCACCAATGAGCGCAGGAGTGATTAAAGGGAGTACTGATGTCTGTTCTGATGTACCATTTTCATGGTTTTTTTTAACTTGACTGTAAACATTTTCTCTGGACTAAAATTTATCATATAAAACCTCAGTGCAGGTACATGTCCTTAACTCCTCATGATAAAAACAAATAAAATATTGAATGCAGCAATGGACCATGTTCTTACCATGAAATATGCACAGTTAGGATTGTCCTTAATAAATATTACAGTACTTTTGAAGATCCTTACAAATCGAGCATTAAGATACAATTAAGGTACAGATTTGGGAAAATGGATTGAATAATGCAGTGCTTCCCAATCTTTTCAGTAAAAGGGCACACTTCAATGAGACAAACAATTCCATGGCACAGCCACTTTTTTTCAGCTGAATTAATTGCTTGTACACTTCAAATTTGCTTATATTTCCTATGGTTTTGCAAAATAGTGCATACAACAAGCTAAAGAAAGATTGAATGCATTAATGTTTCAAATCTACCAGAAAAAAATGTCATCTCAGTTTTGCCCTTTGGGCGCCTGCACTGAGAATGTTCACGTTTTAGAATTGAAAGATCCCTATCTTCAGGAGTGTCGCTGCCCCGGGGAAGGACCCAAGGCACCAGCCCAGGCCCCACCCCCTGACCGCAGGCCATGCCCCCGGCTGGGTAGAGGGCAGGCAGCAGCAGCTGCGGCCGCGGGGCCACCCGGCCTAGGAAGGGCCTGGAAGTGGCTGCTGTGATCGAAGGCAGCTGGGCCCTAGATCTCTGGCCAGATTTGGCCGGAGACTGGGAGAGGCAGGGGCCCTGCCAGGACCTGTGGCACTGGCGCCGGGATTCAGGGCATGGGCCCCGTGTGCCAGGTGCCAGCGATGCCCCTGGATACCTTGCTTTTAATTTGATGATTAATTTTTACAAGTTTTTATGAGTTGTAATTTTGATTGGTTAGAATATTTTTTTAAGATGAAACAATGTTTGTTTTACATTGATTTTCATCACTTTTGTACAACATTTCATGGCACACTTGGACAGTTGTCACAGCACACTGGTTGAAAACCACTGGAATAGTGAACTGGCAAAGTTTGCTGATGACAAATTATTCTACATAGTTAATTTCAAAGCAGACTATAAGAAGTTACAAGGGGATCTCACAAAACTGCATGACTGGGCAACAAAACTGTAGATGAAATAAAGGACTCATCAATGCAAAGGAATGCATATTGGAAAAAATGATCAGAACTATATATTCACAAGGATGGGTCCTAAATGAGCTGTTACCACTCGAGAAAGAGATTTTGGAGTTACCATGAATATTCTCTGAAAACTGACAGAAGCAGTCAAAAAAGGCTAACAGCATGTTAGGAACTGGTAGGAAAGGGCTAAGAAAATAAGAGAACATATCATAATATCACTACATAAATCCATTGTACATCCACATCTAGAATGCTATATCCAATTCCGGTTGCCCCATCTCAAAAAGGATATAGTAAACCTTGAAAAGGTTCAAAGAAGGGCAACAATGAGGATCAAGGGGCATGGAACTTCCATATGAGGAAGGACTAAAAAGATTAGAGATGTTCATCTTAGAAACGGGTGGATCAAGGGGAGATATGATCAGGGTCTATAAAATCATGAACTATGTAGAAAAAAGTAAATAGAGGAGTGTTAATTATGCTATCACATGATACGAAAAACCGAGGTCACTTGATTAAATTAATAGGCAGCAGATTTAATATAAAAAAACAAGTACCTTTTCATGTAATGCACAACTAAGCTATGGAACTCACCCATAGGATGTAGTGATGGCCAAAATTATAACTGGGTTCCAAAATAACTTGATAATTACATGGAAGATAGGTTCATCAATGACTATTAGCCACAATGGTCAAGGATCCAGCCCTATGCTTTGGGTGACCTTAATCCTCTGACTACCAGATGCCAGGAATGGAAAAAAGAGTTGATCACTCCTTAGTTTCCTTGTACTGTATACTTCCTGAAGCTCTGATATGGGCCACTGTCAGAGACAGAATGCTGGGTAAAATGGACCATAGTCTGACCTATTATGGCAGCTCCTATGTTCATACATATGTTCTGAGAAGAATTTAGAAAGAAGATGGTCTTGCAGTTTAAAACACATGACTTGGAGTCAGGAGATAGGCACTTTGGAAAATACTACCCAAAATCTCTAAGGCTTCCCACGTAGGGTTACACTTCCCAAACTTAGCTTGAATTTGTTAATTTGAACTAGTAAGTTTGAATGTCATTCAAACAACATTCAAACTTATTAGTTTGAATTAACAATGTGGACTAAGTCAAATTACAGTTAATATGACTTAACCCACTTTGTTAATTTGAACTAACTGCCCTTAGTTTGAACTAACAAAGTGGACTTAAATGTCCATACTGTGCCAAATTCGAACTAACAATCAAACTAAGGGCTTAGTTTGACCTAAAGGGCAGGTCTTACTAGTTCGAACTAAGCTTTCATTAGTTCGAATTAAGGAATTCCTGGTGTAGACAGGGACTAAGCTGGTTCAAATTAAGCTTCCTTAATTCAAACTAATTTGCAAGTGTAGACATAGCCTAAGTGACTTACTAGCTTTATTCCCATTTTCAGAAGCTGTGTATAAACCTAAGTCTCATTGATGGTCAATGGGACTTACAGTCCTAAGAAACTTAGGTACTTTGAAAACTTTATACTCTATTCCTGGTGTGACAGAGTTAAGCCTGATGGCTACAAGAGAGTAGTGGAGGGCAGGTATTATTAGCCTCAGGCTCAGCAAAGCCCTGTTTCCTGGATAAGCAGGGTGGGGCTACTCTAGGTTAATTTTAGGTACCTGAATGCAGTTAGGGTAATTAACCAAAACAGATGAAACGCCCCCTGCTGCAGTCAGGCAGGGAGAGTTAAGGGTATGGCATTTGCAGGAGGAGGAGGAGCCAGGACTGGAGTGTGTGTTTGTAGCAGACCAGAACAGAGTGAAACAGAGTGAAGGAGAGCTGAGCTGGATGAAGCTGACTAGTAGCTTTTGCTACTAGCACCTGGGGGATGCCGATAGCCAGGACAAGCTCGCCAAAGCCCCAGGCCCAGCAGCTTATGGGCTGGGGAGCCCCACCCCAAGGCAGAAGGGACTGGGGGGAGCTATAACTTTGAGAGTTTAGAGGTGGGAAAGCCAGGCTCCAGCTGGTTGCCAAGACCAGAAGCACAGGACCCACAGTGACTCAGCTCCCCCAGTTTGTCACACTAGCTTTGCTAAAGATTTGCAGTGTGACTTTGGACAAGTCAATTTACCTCTTTGTATCACAGTTCTCTCCATCTGTGAAGTTGAAATTAGTAAGGCATCCCTCACAAAGGTGGTGGTAGACTTTGTACTTTTTGTGTATGTAAACCTTCTGCCAGGGCAGGCTGGCAGAACAAGGGCCGTGTTCTATATCTAGGGGTTTCCCAATGATGCAGCACCACCAACTGGCTCGAGCCCCAACCCAGATCTCTGAGAATTCTGCACTGTTCCCTGGGCACCCCAAAGGGTAAGGCTTCCCCACTCGCAAGCACGAGTTTGCGTGTAGTAAATGGAGCTTTTAAAAGCAGTAAAACAAAAATGCAAAAGGCCAAATAACAGAGATCAGCACTAATCTAGGAAACTTAGTATAGAGCAAAGTTCCCAATAATCCACACCACATAACAGAACATACAAACTTAATGGCAAAACTGGTACTGATCTGGAGAATCAGTGCTAACTAGGCTCCCAACCAGCCCTAAGGTACATATGAAGTGTCTTTCACACCAGCTGTCCACTGACGCCAGCTACCGGTCACTCACTCCATCCTCTAGAACAGGTTTCTCGGCTCCGCCCACTGTCCACCAGCACTGCCCTCTGGTCACTCGTATCGCCCAGCTCGCCGCTCTCACCATCCGCTGGCTCTGCCCGCTGTCTGCCAGCACTGCTGTCCCATCCTTGTATCACCCAGCTTGCCGCTGGCTGCTCTTGCCATCTGCTGGCTCCACCAACTGTCTGCCAGCACTGTCCTCCAGTCCCTTGTGTCACTTAGCTTGCCACTGGTAACTCTCACCCAGCAACTCCATTGGCTGGTCACCCCATTGCTTCTTTTCAACTCAGGGAGAAAGAATTCTCCCTAGCTCAGTGATTATCAGCTCTTTTAGTTTTTAACAGCTAGTGATCAGCTACTTCCATAACAAAGAACAGAAGAAGCAATAGGGAGGGTTGGAGGCAAATAGGTTGTGTTCAGACACAAGTTTTATTTCGAAACAACAGCCGTTGTTTCGAAATAAAATTTCTCATGTCCACACGACGTACCATTATTTCGAAACAACAGGACCCGTTGTTTTGAAATAACGGCCGTTGTTTCGAAACCTTTAAACCTAGCAGGAAACCGAAATAGCTGTTGTTTCAAAACGGGTGTTTTGAAACAACAGCATTCGGACACGTTGTTTCGAAACAACACCATTGTTTTGAAACAACCGTTTTGAAACAACATGTCCAAACGGCCTCATTTTGAAATAACAGCTGTTTCGATAGCAGGCTTTCCCTTAATTCAAATTAACGTTTTCTTGATTCGAATTGACTTATTTCAAAATAAGGATTTTATTTCTAAATGAGTTATTTCGAAATGGGTTATTTCGAAATAACAGTTACTGTGTAGACATACCCATACTGCCTCAGGCATTGAAACAATG
The DNA here is from genome assembly GCA_007922195.1 of Podocnemis expansa. Classification (NCBI taxonomy): domain Eukaryota; kingdom Metazoa; phylum Chordata; order Testudines; family Podocnemididae; genus Podocnemis; species Podocnemis expansa. Next base: position 5,827,239 of record ML682074.1, on the reverse strand, counting down.
CATACCTCCCACTTCTGTTCCTCAGTCTTTCAGACTAAAACATGCAGGAGCCTTTCTTACAAATCTTTTTCTAAGTAAAGGTGGCTTTTACCCTTTAACTAACCCAGAGAGATTTGAAACAGAGAATAGCAGTTTACACAAGGACAGTATTTCATATTTCCCTTCAGTAGAATTACAGATATTGATAGATTTGTGAGAAAAGTAACCCCAAATACTATTACCCACTATGCTTTGCCCCAATGCATCCAGTATGCTAATCAGCTAATTGTGCTCTTTGTATCCATGCTAATACAGGACCCATGCAGATTAGTTGGTCCCCCCTGTCAGTTCAGAAGCTGATAGGCACAGCTTCTAAGCCTGCCTTACATGTATTTGAAAATGTGTAAAGTCTGAGTTCTGACTGCTGTAGATGTAAACATTATGATGAACAACCCACAGAGATGGCCCAGTTCATCTTGTTTTCCATTAAGGTAACAAGGTCATGCTGAAATCTTCCATATGATTATGAAGGCTTATATAAAGATATTTCCTAGAGAGCAACATCTGTTACCTGGTGGTAACAGTGATTCAAACAAAGGGGTGGCTTCTTGCAAAGAAAACACAGTCTCTTGGAATGAACCACATGACCCAGCAAGCACATTTGGAAACAGAAGCAATATTCTGTAGGTCTCACAAACAGTGCTAGAAACTCAACATACATTATGTGGTGTTCTGAAGGAATGGACAGTTTCATGCAGTCAGCCAACATGATACTGAATCAGCCAGTGGAGAAGATAGGCTCTCTCTTCCTCTCCCATTCCCCAGCGTTAACCTGTAGCAGAAGCTTTTCTGCTTGGTGATGAAACTGAAGCAGAGGTGGGCGTCACAGCTGCAAGAGTCCCAAGCGATCTGCACATCTTGTCACAGAAGTACTTCCCTTAAATACTCTTAGAGCATGAGATCTGCTCTGCACCTGTGAACTCAATTATCTGCTGATCTCTAACAGCTAGAACTGCTCCAAAGGAATATTATTTATTATTTTGTATTAATTAGATTGACAGTTTATGGACCATATTAATGCACTGTGTTAGTAGACTTAAAACAGAGATTAATTTTCTTTTACTGTTTTTTATTACATACAGATAATTTGGGCCAAATTCAATAGTGGTGTAACAGCCTTCACTGTATTGTGTCAAGCCTGGAAGTCATCTTGATCTTACTGTGTCACGTGTAGGTTCCAGCTGGCTTCCTATCATCCTTTAACATAAGGATAGAAATCTACAATGGTTGAATTTGGAGTAACAGCTACAAGAGGGATACCAGCATGTTGAAATCTTCCATATGATTCTGAAGGCTCATATAAGGTTCTATCCCCCTGTAACAGCTGATTTTATTACGATAGGAGATAAACTCAGTTGAGTTTAACTGAAACTGCATAATCAAGCTGAAGAAGGAGAATTCCAGTTCTCTAAAGTTATGTAGACACTTATTTATCCAGGTACAAGCATTGCACCATATGTAAGAAAGGCCATAATGGGTCAGACCAATGGTTCATTTTGCCTTCATAAATCTTTTTTCAGTGTTACAGACACAACAGTAATATTAAGCCAAATCTGGCAATTTTTAATTTCAACTTCAGTGGGAGTTTTGATGAATTAGGAGCTGCAGAATTTAACTCGTCGTCTTTGGCTTACATGGCTGCAAATGTTTATGGTTATAAAACTTCCAGTGATATTTCATGCATTTAGTCCACAAACTGACTGCGATAGGAAAGGTTTGCTTTGAAAAAAAGAGTACTTATACCTATTTTATCTTTCATTTATTTGTCTATGAACATTGTTACAGTGCTCCTCTGCAGGTAGTTATATACAACAACATAGTACAGTGCAAAAGAGGAAAGGACACTTGGTGTAGGCTGAGACACTTCAGGTTGAATTTCTGCAAATTAAAATATTTTTTTCCTTTCTTTCTTTTCTAAATGCGGAAGTGAATCTGATTAACTTCAGGGCTCAAAAGTCTGCTGAGGACAGCAGCGGATTAAGGGGCCTCAGCGTCCCAGGCTGTCCCCCCACCAGCGGCCCCCCACCATAGCAGCCTGGGGCCAGAGACCATTCTCTGCCCCAGCCCTGGCCCTGATTCAGCTGGTCTGCCCCTTGGGCAACGGACCCAGCTGATGCGTGGTGCAGCTTCTGGTGTGGGGTTCCATGCTGGAGATCATACAGCACACCAGCCAGCCTTGCCCCCAGAGTGGAGCAACTGCATGCCAGCCTGCCCCATCCCGCCCCGGGGGGTGGACCAGACTCAATCGGGTGGGGCAGGAGTGTGGAGCCCAGCCTCTGGCTCAGGGCAGCTCTTCCCCCCGCCCCCTCCCCAGTGCCAGCAGGGCAGGAGCTCTAACAACCAGGTGGGCATGGGCCTGTGGTAATCTGACCTGATTGAGGATGAAATTACAACGAAGTAAATTTACAGTGACTATCAGGGATAAAACCCCTGGTTTCCCTTCCCAAGGGGAGGCGTGGAATTTCTGTTGCTTAGGATATTTAAAGCTAGACTCGCTAAAGCATTAGAAAATTTAATATGGAGAATTATCCTACATTGGCAGGAGGATGGGCTAGGACGGTGACCCAACAGAGCTTCTGTCTGTAACTTGCATAATATTATCATTGAAGTGACCCAACAGAGCTTCTGTCTGTAACATGCATGATATTATCATCGAGAAAAGGTAACAGGAACAGTGCTAAGTAAACCTCTTCATACAGCCAGCCAGTCTTTTGTGTCTTCTGGCCACACCCCTACAAAAGCAGCAGGGATGGGGGTGGGATGTTGGCTCTGCATTACTAGAGAATTCCCCTACAATAGCTTAGAGAAAAATCTGGTTCATTGTCTGTAGTTTTCTTTGTCTTTTCCAGAAGCACTGAAAAAAAAATCATTCTTGAATGTTTGTGTGTGGATAGGTGGAATCTCTAATTTGAATTAAAAAAAACAAAACCCCAACCAACCAACCAACCAAACCATACATGCCCTGAAATATAAGGAAAGAATCTTTGAAAAATCATAGAATAAAAGGTAGAAGTCATGGGCACTACAGCTGGGCAATTTACTACAGAAAAGCCAGTTGCATTTCAGTTAATATATTCTTAGACAATGTAGATTAGCCACCATGAAAATCTACTGAAAATGAGGAAAAATCATTCTCTGTCTCTTTAGATCTCTCAAAATACAAAGAATGTGTTCCTACACTGGACCATTGATGAATGTAGTTGCTAGAACACTTACATTTATTCAAGTCTGTCTTCTTTGACTACAAAGAAATTGAACAGAGAAAAATTTAGCCTGCTTTCACAAAGCAGGTTTTTTGCGGGAGAGTGCACAGTGTGTGGTATGTGTCAGGGAAAGAAACAGGCCATTTAAATTCAGGCAGTGTAGCATCTCCAGGCTGAAAAGCTATTTTTAACTTCACTTGTAGCTTAATTTAGAAACTGAGCAGTTGAGGTCTTTTTTTTTTCCTCCACAAACTGGATTTTTCTTTTATAATGACTAGATATCTGTGTGAGGCTACTGAATAGAATAAAAGTGGTGTATCCTGAGCTTTAAGGTCATGAACATATGCTGTTAAATAAAGCAGATTTATGGAAATGTACATACACACACACACAGAGAAATTAGATCATTCTGATGCACAATCTTTTAACGTAAGCATCAGGCTAATTTGACAAGAGCTTAGAGGTGCACCTATTTTTTTCTATGCATACATGCAATATCTTACAGGTTTTTTTACAGATGTCCAGAGTTCTGTAATTGTATACAACCCAGTACAACACACTGAAGAAAAAAACATTCCCTGAGAGCTTTCAGAAAAAGGATTGACTCTTTGCATTGATATCCTGAATCAGTTTTTTGATATTGGGGTTTGTTTAGAGGACCACAGATATTCAGAGGCTCAGCTCTTCAGAGGGGAAGCTCATGGAGAAATGCGGATATGAATTTGCTAAGTGAATGAAATGTTTGAATGCATTCAAATCAGTAATATAAAAATCTGCTTACAAATATATATAATTCAAAGAAAGCTTGTGTTATCAGCAGTTTTCTTAAAATGTCATGATCTGTGTCACTTAGAACTCATCTATAGAAACAGGGCCATCCCTATGGGGGTGTAAGGCCTGGGGCAACTGGCCTGTGGTGGGGCCCCTGCAGCCCCTCTCTGCGCTGGGTGGGCGGGGCAGGCTGGGCCGATCCAGGGGCTGGGCTTCACTCTTCCACCCCGCCTCTAGGGCAGCCCAACCTGCCTCCAGGGTGGAACAGCTGGCCCAGAGGAGGAGCGATATGGCAGAGCCTGGCCTCTGGGCTGGCCCACTCCGCCCCTGGGCTGGCTGTTCCCTGTCCTGGGGGTGGGGCGAGCCGGCTCAGCGCAGAGGCCAGTTCTGCATGCTCCACCCCACTCCCCCCTTCCCCTCTGCCTTCAGCTTTACACCGTAAGCAGCGGGGAAGGGGTGGGGGACAGTGCAGCCATGGAGGCAGCAGCGGTGCAGGCCCCGTGCTGCCCTGCTCATGGCAGATCAGCACGGGGTCCAGCGAATTGCGGGGCCAGGGGCGATCTCCCTGCTCCCCCCCACCCCCCCCCCGGGATGGACCTGTATAGAAATATAGTGATATTCCATCATAAAACTTGGACCTACCTAAATCTTAGCCTGCAGTTACTCGAATTCAGCTAAGAGTGGGCCTGCAAAGTACTGTGATGTGATGCAATAGCAAGGAACAAACACAGAGGAACATGGACAGTTGCAGCAGAAATAAGTGTGTTGTTAGTAACTTCAATGAGACATGGAAGAGGCAACTTTTTTCTGAGAAAAGCTTTATGTGTGAGCAAATGATTTTTCAGTTTGCTGGCAGTTCCAATAACATTAAAATATCCCATTAAAACCTTCTTTTGAAGGAACCTGAAACTAATTCTTTTGTTTTGTCTTTTGTTTATTTTTGTAAACTTAAAAGGAAAAATTTTTTGGGTTGAATAACATGAAGGACATTTAGAAATGAGAAGTAATTTCAAATGGAAATGTTTTGTTCTGAAATGTCAAATGTAATATTTTTTACTTAATATCCCACTCTCCCTGCCCCCCGCAACATGAACAATTCAATACAATTGACTCATATTTTCAAAATATTTCAGTGTCAGTGAGTCCACATTGTTTGCCAAAAGAAGTTTTGGATGAAAATTTTTGCCTAGCTCTACTCCTGAGCATAGTGAACATTAACTCCTCACGTCTTGCACCAAACACACAAAAAACTTTCTTTTTAAAGTGTCTGAAATTTTAATTAATGATTCTTGAATTTTCGTGATCCATTAAGCACAGTGCTGACTTTCACACGTACTTCTTGAGACTGCTTGAGTATTTGTTGGAAAGGTAATTTTTCTGAAGCTGTCTATGAGAAACTTTACAGTTGCAAGTGAAGGCTTCTCTTTCTCTCTACTATTTCACTATTATGACAGCTGAAAATAAAGGCTTCCAGTCTGCTGCTTTTAAACTTGAGATGAATGAGGAAAGAATTTTTAAAAAAAATAACTGGGCATGTTTAGTCTTGAAAAAAGAAGATTGAAGGCAAATAAGTTAAAATGTTCAAGTATGTTAAAAGTTCAAATACTTTAAAGCCTTTTATGAATAAGATGATCAATTGCTGTCCATGTTCTTTAACGATGGCCCAAGAAGTAATTGGCTTAATCTTCAGCGAAGGAGATTTAGGTTAGGAAAAGTTTTCTAACTACAATGATAGTTAAACAGTGACATAGTTACTAAGGAAAAAAAAACAAGGAGTCCTGTGGCACTTAGGCTATGTCCACATGAAGCTTTTAATTCCAAACAACCACCATTGTTTCAAAATAAAAGCTGAGATGTCCGAACGACGTTTCTTTATTTCAAAATGACGAGTCCCCCATCATTTCAAAATAACATCCGTTATTTCGGAACAATAAAACCTAGGGTGAAATCGAAATAGCCGTTGTTTTGAAATGGCTGTTTCAAAACAACACCGTTCCAATGTGTTATTTCGAAATAACCATTATTTCAAATTAACACTTTTGCCCTTATCCTTCCCAGGGTTCCTTCCTTTTTCTATATATTGGGTGGGGGCATGGCCCAGGGAGGGGGCTATGTTTGCCACACTTCCCATGATGCCCCTCTCCTGAATCGATATTGCAAGTCCTGTGTCCAGACTTGCTATTTCAATTTGAGGTTTTCCCTTATTTTGGTTTAATATTTGCTTATTTTGATTTAAGTTATTTCAAATTAAGGATTTTATTTTGAAATAACTTATTTTGAAATAAGCGTTTACATGGGAGCATAGCCTTAAAGACTAATAGATTTATTTGTCACATAAGCTTTCATGGGAGAAAATCCCACTTTGTATGATGCTTTGAAGATAGGGGAACTTACAGAATGGGAGGAAATAAATGCAGAAAAGTGATACACAGAAGAGTGCCCATTACCCCCAAAGTAATTAGTAATGTCTTCACTTGTTCTGGCAAGTTGGGTTGCTACTTATTATCTTAAAGTAACACTTTGAAGCACAATTTAAAAAAAAACAAACCAAGACCTCAAATTTTTAAAAAAGCAAATAATTCAAACTAACTGCTAGTTAGAACTTATTTACTTAGAACTAGCATGTCTACATTGTGCTAGTTTGAACTAAATATGCAAATTATTTTGGACTAAGCAGTTAGTTCGAACTAACCAGCCAAACTAACTAGTTTGAACTAAACTTTGCTTAGTTTGAAGTAAAAAAAATTTTTCGTTCAAACTAGGCATAGCCTAGCGAATTGCAACACTTACTCTAGAAACTACCTGAGGCAGCACAGGAACAAATAAAGGCAGACGCATCACCAGAACCCCAACCAGGAATATTCCATCTACTACCTAAAATCCATAAAAAAGGAAACCCTGGATGCCCCATCATCTCAGGCATTGGCAGTCTTACAGCAGGCTTATCTGGCTATGTGGACTGCCCCCTCAGACCCTATGTTATCAACACCCTTAGCTATCTTCGAGATACCACGGACTTCCTGAGGAAAATCCAATCCATCGGTGAGCTTCCTGAAAACACCATCCTGGCCACTATGGATGTAGAAGCTCTTTACACCAACATCCCACAAAAGAACAGATTGCAAGCTATTAGAAGAACCATCCCAGATGATGCCACAGCACAGCTTGTGACTGAACTTTGTGCTCACCCACAACAATTTCAGATTTGAGGATAAATTATACCTCCAAGTCAGTGGCACTGCTATGGGTACTCACATGGCCCCGCAATATGCCAACATTTTTATGGGTGAGTTAGAACAACATTTCCTCAAGTCTCATCCCAAAGCACCTCTCCTCTACTTACGCTACACTGATGACATCTTCATCATCTGGACCCATGGTAGGGATGGCCTTGAAGATTTCCACAAAGATTTTAACAATTTCCACTTCACAATCAAATTGAGCCTGGAACACCCAAACACAGGAGATCCACTTTCTGGACACTACAGTACAAATTAGGGATGGACACATCAACACCACTCTATAATGAAAACGTACTGATTGGTGTAGTTATCTACATCCCTTGAGCTTCCATCCTAAACAAAGCACATGATCCATTATCTACAGCCAAGCCCTAAGATATAACTGCATTTGCTCTGATCCCTCAAACAGAGACAGACATCTTGAGGATCTCTATCAAGCTTTCTTAAAACTACAGTACCCACCTGGAGAAGTAAAGAAACAGGTTGACAAAGCCAGATGGGTACCGTGCAGTCAACTACTATAGGAAAGGACCAAAAAAGAAAACAACAGAATGCCACTGGTCACCACATACCACCCTCAAGTCAGACCTCTGCAACAGATCATTAAGGGCTTACAGCCTATTTTAAAAGATGATCCCTCACTCTCTCTAGCCTTGGGAGACAGACCTCTCTTCACCTACAGACAAGCCCCAAACCTTAAACAGATACTTACCAACAACTACAGACCTAACAACAGAAACATTAAAGCAGGTACATATCCCTGCAACAAACCACGCAGCCAACTTTGTCCACATATCTGCACAAAAGACATCATCATAGGACCCTCATAGTCAAGCCACCTACTCCATCAAAGGGTCATTCATCTGCTCATCCACTAATGTGATTTATGCCATCATGTGCCGGAAATGCCCCCACACCTTATACATTGTACAAACAGGATAATCCCTACCCAGAAGAATAAATGGGCACAAAACTGACATCAGAAATCACAACACAAAAAAACCAGTTGCTGAGCACTTTCATTTTCCTAATCCCTCCATTAATGATTTGTTAACGATGGTCCTCAAAAAAATCAATGGGACATCAAGACTTCAAAGAGAAACAGCCAAAATCGAACTAATATGCAAATTATATAGTGTGAAAGCAGAACTTAATCAAGACTATGGATTCTTTTCATATTTTAACAGGTAGTTTGACTTCACCTTCCATCTATGTGCTGTTTCCTAGAGTTTGAATCCTTACAAATGCTCTGATTTGCTGTTCCAGTATGACCTGATCCCATGTCTGACACTCCCTGCATTCATTTTCATCCCATTCTGTAAGTTCCCCCTCTTCACGGTGTCTGGTGAAGTGGGATTTTCTGCCATGAAAGCTCATGCGATAAATAAATCTGTTAGTCCTTAAGTGCCACAAGACTCCTTGCTTTTTTTTGCTTTACGAGCCTAACATGGCTGCCTCTTTGTAATTTGCTAGTGTAGACATAGCCACTAAGGCAAATAGGGAGTCCTGTGATACTTAAAGACTAACAAATTTATTTATTGCATAAACTTTCAAGGGAGAAAATCCCACTTTGTCAGATGCTTTGAACCACCTTTGTTCTTCAAAACATCTGACGAAGTGGGATTTTCTCCCATGAAAGCTCATGTAATAAATAAATGTGTTAGTCTTTTAGGTGCCACGGGACTGCTGGTTTGTTTTACTGATCAAGACTAACACGCTTGCCCCTTTAGAACTCTCACTAAGCTTTCTCTTTCACTTATTTGCATGCCACATCATTCTCTCACACTCTCACTCATTTGAGTAAATGTATAAAGGTTTAAAATATTTTTACTCAGGTGCTGCAGGAGATGACAATACATCCAAAGCTTCAGGCATCGGACTTAAGAACTTGGAGAGTCATTTTCCAAATTCGTGTGCTGCTATAATCATGGAGACAATAGCCATATGTTCCATACACATGAGAGAGGAGACTGGAGGTTTTTTGTGTTTGTGTATACTTGATGATCAAAACATATGAGTTCACCCAAAAGAACAAGTAGAACTTGATTAAAAGTTTTCATGTTCTAAAAAATAGTTTCAAAATATATGCTACAAATTTTAACCATCCAAGTTTTTGTTCCAACTAGCAAATAACCATTTTTAGTAAATCCACTGCTTTTCATTGCATGTAAAAGTCTCATATACCCTTGACTTTAATCTGAATTAGGACATTTAAGTCTTTCATATGCAATAGTAAGCAGTGTACATTTTAAAATAAACTAATACGTGCTGGTTGGATTAAAAACCTAAGCTATTGGATGTCACCAAGGGCCAAAGATGAGAGTCCCTGTCTTAAACAGCAGTAACCTAAGCACACTACTTGGAAATTCTCACTCTTTGGCATTGAATCTCATTCTTTGAGGACTGTAAATCTCACTCTTAACCAGGGGTCTCAAACTCAAATCACCACAAGGGCTGCATGAGGACTAGTACATTAGTCCAAGGGATACAACCATTGAAATCTTTTCATACAATGATATTGCAAATATCAGTAATGATAGTGTTGTTCTGGGCCACAAGAAATAACTTTGGAGGCCGCATGAGGCCCATGGGCTGTGAGTTTGAGACCCCTGCTCTTAAGGATTGGCATCTCCATAGATAGGTTAAAAAGAGTGATTTAAACCATTTTTTTCCCCTCTCCAGAGGCACCATTAGCTGACAGAGGTTAGAATGAAACTTCCCCTGTGGCCATATTATGCCAAAATTATTTACTGAAGGTGGGTGGAGATTCTTAGATCTTCTTCTAAAACATTTGGCCCTGTGCTCATGCTCTTTTTCTTGGCCAGTCACCTTATGCTGAGAAGGCAGTGGCCATGGTTAGTGTAGGAGCTCTTATTAGCAATCTTAGACTGCCAAAGGATTTTCTCAATTGAGGAAAATATTCCATTGACCATTTACTGATCAATGAAGAATGTTTCATTCCTAAAGAAATCATATTTAAGGCTGCTTTTTGTCCCTTTTGCAGTGGTTCTCAATCACTGTGTTGGGACACATTACTGTGTCACCACACAGCGGCAATTGTGTCACAGACAGCTGAGGAAATAGCTCGATTCAGCCGGTGGTGGGTGGGCTGGTGTGTCCTGTAGGGTCACGATATGCCACCAGGTGTGTCATGACCTGCAAAAGGTTGAGAAACACTGCCTTATTAGACCAGAGAATCCAGCCTAGTAAATTGAGATTGTGGCCTGAGGTTTGGATCTGGAGTTTTCGTTAAGTTCCTTTTCAAAAAAGAGATTTTCCTTATTTTAAACCAGATATGCTGCACCAATGTTTTGTTGATAAAGTTTCAGAAGTAACATTTCTCTCATCAAAGGCTTTATCTGAATCGGATAGTAGAAAAATCTTCAGTGCTTATTACACCTTCTCTTTTTAGGCACATTGGCATGCTGTTAGGAGGCTGGATTCTATTTGTTTGTCTTTTAAAAAGACAGGTTAAAAAAAAAAGATTAAAAGTCTTCCCAGAAGTGTAGTGGAAATGTCAAGGGAGAGATGAAATCTTATGGAATTGAGGATGATATTTCTGTTCTTAGAGAAACACAGGAGATATTTTAAACAACCGGTTAGATGACTCTTCAGTTTAAAATGGTAATTGATCCACTGGGAATTTTAGACATTTTCAGTCTTAATAACAGAAAGAGAGTGAGGAGATAATGGTGACATCCAGGGAGATATTAAGTTAAGAATAGACTTTTAGATTTGGGTTCGAGATTGAACCAGGACAAAAGTTCTGATTCCACAGCACCAAAGCCTTCTGAATTATTCCTTTGCCATTTGAGGCCAAACTCTTCCAATACAATCTTGATTACAGCCATGTCTGAATCTGAACTCCTTTTGGTTTTGCATCTAACCTAGACTCAGAGCTATGCATGTGAGCTTGGATCTGGGGAATCTCACTAAATTTAAACAGTGATATACATTTGAATTTCTGGTGTTGACTCAGATGTTACTGTTTGTTAGACAAATGAAGATGTTTTAAAAATATATTGGGCCCAAATCTGTCTCATTTTAGTGTTCCGTAGTGTTGATCTGTCCTTATTCTGTCTGTCTGAGAATTTCTACAAAACTCCTGCACAGGCACCCACACAGAAATACTTGTCCCAAAAGTATGAGTAATCAGGGTAGGTGCTCAGGTAGCACACAGATAAGCACATTATAATGCCTAAATAAGAAGATGGATGGATAGATATTCCACAAATTTAAATAGTATCCTTCAAGGATCTGCTTAGTACACACAGTACTTCTTTACCCCTTTTCCTGCCTTGAATGGGCTTGGGGCTCGATTATGCCTGAATGTGTGACAGTGTGTGTGTATCTATGTTGGCTGTTGTGAATGATCTGCTCTGTGTGTTTTTGCCATAGATGTTTGTGTCTTCAGGCTGATATATTCATATATTCTCAGCTTGGCTGACAACCTGTCTCTCCCTTGTAGGCTGCCTGCAGCAGAACTGCGAATTGTTTCTGCAGCTGTTTCCTTCTCTTTGACCTCCCTGTCAGATACCGACATCTGCTCCATAGTGGTGGAAGCCTCATTACCGGGTGCTTGTGTCTTTTCCCCACTAGGTTGCTACCACCTGTCATCTGTGGGGTTATTCTTGTGACCCTTCTCCCCTCTTTTCTACCTATATATGGTTATTGTAGTGGACGTGATTTTAAGAGACTTGGCAGCAGTCCACACTAGAAAGTGCAGGCTGGATCTGGATAAGATTCATCCAGTGTGATCTCTGAGTAAGCTGCTATAAAGGTCTGTATGTTGGGACCTCCTTGGTAGTGTGTTTTCTGATTCCAAATGGGACATTCACAGCCATGGTACTCTCTAGTTGTCTCTACTCTCTGTGCCTGTGGACCTAGCCTGAGTTACCATTTTAAGAGGGGGAATATCCCATGTGCACGCAACCTTCTACATGCACTTTTAGCACAGTTTTCATGCTTAAAGGTTTCAGGATGAAAAAGCCTGTGCATGTGCACAGGAGAGAAATCTGAAAATCATTTTTAAAATTCATATTCAAAATCCTTTTTAGAAAGATTTTAAGTTTTGAAGTCTATGTTGTTTCTGAACATGTAGCTTGGAAGGGGAAATCCATCAATACCTTTCCTATTGCAGACATGATAGGAGGTCTCACAATGACGGCAGGCAGAGTGTTCATAGAAATATGATAAGAATATGTTCAAATTCTGTAAGAAGCATTTAACAAAGAACAGCAAAGTGCAGGAAGGGATTGAACTGACTGCCATTTTGTGTATAGGAGACTAATACCTCTAATATCTGTAAGTTTCCTGTCTTCAAGCATCTCTCGAAGTGGGATTGTCTTCCCTGAAAGCTGATGCGAGAAATAAATGTTTTAGTCTTTAAAAGTGCCACCAGGCTCCTTGTTTATTTTGCAGGACTAGACTAATACAGCTATCCCTCTGGAATTTAATCTCTCTATTGTGCCTGTGACTAATCACAAAAGAATAATATTCAACACTGATTTAGGGATTTTTATCCATATAGTTCAAAGCATTTTACAATAGTATATAGGAATCATTATTCCCATTTTACAGATGGGCACACTGGGGTATAGGTAGGTTCACTGACTTGCCCATGGTCATGTAGTAAGTTGGTGGAAGTCTGTAAATAGTCCTGTGTCCTATGTGCTGAGCCACACTGCTGCCTCAAGTTCATGCATCACCATGGTGTGATTCTGTGTTCACCTACAGCTGTTGAAGATGTTTAAATTTATTAGTCGTCAGTTAATGAAGTTATGGGTATTGGGTGTTACAGTAGGAATGGGTATGTAACATTTGCCAGCCCATTTTCCTCTCTAATCTTTGCCTCATTCTTACCAGTAGGTTTTTGTCTGTGCAAGTGAAAGAAGTACTTGTAAAACTTTAGACTCAAGTGAAACCTTCACAGATGAAGAGAGCTGTGGGATTTAAACTTATTCTGTGGAAGGAACAATGTTGAAAAAGAGAAACAATCCAAACAAACAAAATAAAATGCTTTGAGGGAGAAAAGGAGAGAAGTGAAGCAGTGTGCAGTTTGGTGAGAAAAGTGTCATACTTCTGGTTTAAGCAAAACTGTGGTAAACCATAGTAGTAGGGTGCACTGAGAAACACAAGGAAAGAGGTGTTGCTTGGATGGTATATATATCCTGTGTCATGGCAAAGTCCACTCCACAGGTAATGTTGTAAGCCTAATTTTGAAGTAGCTCTCTCCTCCCACCCCAGCATTCCTAAAAGATATCCATTTGCTCTCGAATTTCCCATATGTTTTGATCATTTTACATTGAAGCTGGAAGGTTATTTTCCCTGCTTTGGATTAGTCTATCTGAGAGTCCCAGACAACAGGATAAAACCACCTTTGCTGTAGTTCAACAAAATGTATTAAGAAAACAGAGGTCAGAATTGAAAGAAATAATATGTGCATGTATCTGTGAAAGCTTATCAAAATGTCTTAGCTGAAAAGCAATTTCAACGAAAAATGGCTTTTCACCAAAAATGGATGAAATTTTGTTTTCAATAAAAACTGGAAAACATTTTAGTAAAATATTTAATGTTTGGTAATTTTTTTAAAAAGCTTGAAAACAGATTTCAAAACGGAAAACTGTTCATTTTTGTTCTATCAGTAACATTCTTCTCCTCAAATTGCAGAAAAAATTTAACGAAAACAAATTCCCTACATTTCTCATGAAAGATAATGGCAGTTTTCATCCTGTTCTAATATCTAATCTAAACCTCCAGCTAAACCTCTAGATGGGTTAGTTATAGTGCAAAAGGACTGCATTTCATCTTGCATTTTCAAAGTGTCTCTCCCTGGCTCATCCTTTTGACCAGGCAGCATGTGTGAGTTTCAGCCTGAATTCCAGGCATTTATCACTTTCCTATGGTATCAGGTGTCTCCAGGTCATCCATCCTCATCTTCTTCCTCACTTTTCATGTTTCTTTGCTATGCCCTGCTTGTTATAGCCAGGCATCCCACCTTCACCCAAGACAATATACCCCAGTATCTCTGAAGAGTTTGACCTTCATATCTACTGTATGTTTCAAAAAAAAACAAAAAAACACTAAGGAGTCTGGTGGCACTTCTAAAGACTAACAAATTTATTTATTGCATGAGCTTTTGTAGGAGAAAATCCCACTTTGTCTGACAAAGTGGGATTTTCTCCCATGAAAGCTCATGTAATATATAAATTTGTTAGTCTTTACTGAACTAGACTAACAAACACAGCTACCACTTTGGAACATGTTTTCCAAAGTCATTCACTGTTCCAACTGGGGTTTAGGATAAAAAATTAGATTCCTGTTTTGTCTGTATCCCTTCTGTATCTTCTAGAATCAGAGACTATTAGGGAGGGAACTCAGGAGGTCATCTAGTTCAACCTCGTGCTTCTATGCATGATCAACCCCAACTGAATTTTATCCCAGCCAGGGCTTAGTCGAGCCAGGCTTTAAAAACCATCAGACTTCTTTTGACCCTATCCTCCAATTCGTCTAGGTCACTCTGGACCCTATTCTCATCCTCTAACATATTTATCACTTCCCCAAAGGAGTATCTATCTCCCTGTCACTTCCTAAGGGCTAGCTTCTGTCTTTCCAAAGACAGCATTATGTTTTGCATGGTAATTATCCTGGAGGGAAGTGTCAACCTGAAGCAAGCTCCTGGTGTGCCTTGCTTCTGAGCTTAAACAGAGAAGGTTTATATATTCTTATCCTTCTCTCAGTATAAATTCTACCCTCTACCAGATATTAATTATTGGCACATTGAATCAGTCTGTCTCAGGTATCCTTCTCAATGAGATTTTTTTGCTGTGGAAAATGTGAAGGTAATCAGACAAGGTGGTTTTGAAATATGAGATACATACATATATATTCAGAGCTTAATTACACCTCTTTCTCTCTCACACACGCGTGTGCACACCACTTGACTTTTTTTAGGTGTGGTCTATTCCTGCAAAGACAAATATCTTAAGCAAAGAGTTTTCCAAATATTAACCCACTTATATGCAAAGACACCATGGCCTCCTGCATAAAAGTTTATAATTATATCTCATTGCTATTTATTATATTTTAGTGAATTTAAACTTTAACAAAAATCTAGTCATTGGAATTTTCTCTTTTTTCAGCTTTTTTACTTTGCACTAAATTCTGCCTATTAAAACAACCTATGCAAAATATACTCCCATTTGTTGTAACCTGATTATAAATAGGAAACCTGTCCTTTTTTGAGGAATGTCTCTGTGGATGATTCACATTAGGCATCTGTGCACTCTGTGCCTTAATCAGAGATTATTGAAGTAGTGCCTGGTTGGGGTGCACATGCATTGTCGCCGTCTCGGGCAGTTACACAGCACTGTGTCATCAACTGTCTTTCAGTTCCTTCTCTACTACTTTTGGCTTGAGCTGAACCCTTAACAGTGCTGCTTTTCTTAAATTAGAACATAGATAACAGATAGTTATTAGTTATCAGTTAGGAACAATCTTGCATTGGCAGGAGGATGAAGTAGATGGCATATGAGGTCTCATTTATTTCTTTGGTTCAAATTCAGCTGTGTATAAGCACGTGCTGTTTCACTCTGGGAAGAGACCAAGGGCTATATGGCCTCTTAGGTAGAACTGTCTTCTTACTATGTGTTGAATAGTAGAGCAGAGCAAATAATTTCAATTTTTTTTTAAAGGAGCTACTAAAAATGACCCTAAAGGAAAAAATGAGGAAATTTAAATCCTTAGACTCAGCATGGAAGCAACTAAACCAAAGCATAACTGACTAACAGTAGGGGTGATATCCTTGACCAGAAGAAGAAGCAGGAAGGCACAACAAAAAACAGTAGGGTTAAATGGAAAGACTCAAGAGGTTATTCAGTCCAAACAGACATCCTTTCAGAGGAAATTCAATCCTAGTGAAGCCAAAAGAGGGGAACCTAAATGATGTTAAACAGGAAAACTATGTGATGAGAATCAGGAAGCCTTATTTGAAAAGCAATTCTCTAGAAATAAATAACAAAAATCTTGTTTAAATACATTAAGAAAGGAATTGTTGGGCCCAGTTGACCGCTCAAACATTTGCTGAAAGTGAGCATGAAAGTGTACTTGAATTAAAATTCATTTTGAAACTCAAATATTCACACATTCTCCTACACACACAATATATTCTCAGCTGTACACTCCAGACACATGACAGTGGAGTGATCCTGCCTCTGCTGTCATGACCTCTCATGCACCATACATATGAGATCATGCTGAATGAAGGATGCCATTTTGAAGAGCAGACCGCCCTTTCACTGCAAAAATGACCTCATAAGCATGGTATATGCCAGGACACGACAATGGGGCAGAGAGGCGCACTCTTCAAAATGACATCAGTGACTGGCAGTTCAGCTGATGGAAGCATGGATGACCTGACATTGCCCATGTGTGTCTCTTCTGTGAATCAAGGACTTCAGACTCCCATAAATGTTGAATGAATCCTCTTTTTTTATTTTATTTTTAAAAACCTATAATGGTACTAAATTTTTTTATGGCAAAAATTAATACAAATGCTAACAAATACACCGTTGTTGAGCATTTAATTTGTACTTTATTCATGTCCTTTCATCTCTGTTTTGGTGCTCTTGACAACTGTGAAAAGCACATAAGATATAATAACTCTAAACATGTTTTCTAACCAAAACCCTTGGTAAGCAGCATGCTTCCTCACCTCTAGGCCTACTACTGTGTTCTTCCCTTTATTTTTGGTGCCATTTCTCTATACTTGTCTGATGCGGGTACTCCTACATCATGGCTTGTAGCAAGCCTTTCAGTGACACTATACAAACCCTTTAAAATTTGCTCTTTGATGTCAGTTCAGCTTTGGGAATTTTTGTTATTTTTCATATGACTGGTAACAGGGGGTTTCCTGATATAGCTTCTCAAAGGAGAGGGCAAGAGAAACACAGCGTGACTCTCTAGGGGACATCACCTTTCATGCTTGAAAGGAACCTTTTCATCTTGAAATGAGGGATTGAGCATGATTTTAAGCCTCAAAATACTAAGGAGTACATAACATCCCTGTATAGATTGCTGGGGAGGTTACTTCTGGAAAATTTAGAATGAACAAAATGCAAGGCCTCATATAGTATAAAAATATGGATCGCATGTAAACTAACCTTTTCATGAATAGTTTAGCTCAGCCATTTATACATGTTTCCAGATCCTCAAGGGAATAACATTATTTTAAAAATAAATGAAAAGAGACAGCGTACATGTCAGTGTATGGATATTTTGTGCATTTGGCCCATTTCTGTAAATTATATAGCAAAAATAATTCACAATGTAATCAAAATGTAACCCTTCTGCCAGGGCAGGCTGGCAGAACAAGGGACAGGTTCTATATCTGGTGGTTTCCCAATGATGCAGCACCACCAACTGGCTCGAGCCCCCACCCAGATTTCTGGGAATCCTGCACTGTTTCCTGGGCACCCCAAAGGGGTAAGGGTTCCCCACTCACATGCACAAGACTGAGTGTAGTAAACAGAACTTTTAATAGTAGCAAAACAGAGTGCAAAAGGCCAAATAACAGAAATAGTGCTGACCTAGCTAGTTAGTAGAGAGCAAAGTTCCCAACAACCCACACCACATAACAGAACATACAAGACTTAATTGTAAAATCCAAAGGGATAGCCGTGTTAATCTAGTCCAGCAAAAAAAAAACAAAAAAAACAAGGAGTCATGTGGCACTTTAAAACTAAAAGATTTATTTTTCGCATGCAAAAAATAAATCTGTTAGTCTTAAAGTAACACATGACTCCTTGGTTTTTTTTTAATGGCAAAACCAACACTGATCTGTGGAATCAGTATTAACTAGGCTCCCAACCAACCCTGGGTACATAGGGAGTGTCTTTCACACCAGCTGTCCGCCATCACTCCTATAGAACTGTTCCTTGGCTCCGCCCCCTGTTCACTGCTCCGTCCTCTGGTCACTCGCTCCACCCAGCTCACCGCTGGCCCCTCTCACCGTCCGCCGTCTCCACCCTCCGGTCACTCACTCCACCCAGCTCACAGCTGGCCCCTCTCACCATCTGCTGTCTCCACCCTCCGGTTACTCACTCCACCCAGCTCACTATAGGCCCCTCTCATCATCCACTGGCTCCACCCACTGTCTGCTGGCTCCACCTGCTCTCTCCATCTGCTGCTCCTCTTCAGAAATTTCAGCTCAGAGAGTCTGCCTTTTTTCTTTACAGCAGCTCTTAAACATCCAGCAGCATGCAAATACCTACTACCCTTAACATTACAAAGGGCCTCAAATGAACCCTAGCTAGAGCTATCCTTTGACAGATAGACTGAGATGAAATAGGAATGCCTCCAGCATTTTGCTCCAAAACAAGCTAGTGTGAAAACTCATCCTTTTCTTGTCTTTTTCAGGCTGAAATATGCAGTCGCCTTTCTTTCAAGCATCTAGTTTTTACCCTTTAACTAATCCAGACAGATTTGAAACAAACAGAGAGTAGCAATTTACAAAAAGACAGTATTTTGTATTTCCCTTCAGTAGAATTACAGATATTGACAGATTTGAGAGTAGATTGACCCCAAATACCATTACCCTCTATGCTTTGCACTCAGTATGCAAATACCATATTAATACAGGACCCTACAGGACCCATGCAGATTAGTTGCTCCACTTCAGCAGCTGTTAGGCACAGCTCCTAAGCCTGCCTTACATCTATCTAGTCTAATCTATGTATCACCACTTTTATATAGCTTTCATACAATAACATTGTATGTATTATATTGTATGCACAGCTGTGTGCTTTTAAGCAAATCTGAATCATTATATTCCACGCTGGGACAAATCTGAACTTACTTACAATCACATATGCTTTCTTTATTATTTAAAAAAGCCTGTCAGTACATGTGAAAAGTGCCAGATTGACTCGCTGGAGGTTGAAGACCTCTGTTTCTCTGTCATAGTTTAAGAACACTCCAGAGAGCCATAGTACACCTTCCCTACACTGCTTCAGCTATGAATGCCAAGGACCATAGGTGAAATTTTGGCTTTATTGAAGTCAATAGCAAATCTTCCATTGACTTCAATGGAACCATTTTTGTAGGCAAGCAAGTAACTCAGCTTCCTTTGCTATTCGATCCTTAGCTTCCCTGAGTCTGCTAGTATGGAGGACAGTTAATGCCTAGGACCTGGAGCCAAGCTAATTTATTGAAGATGACATTATGGGGCAATGACTTTCAGTCACTTACCAGCTGAACTGGATTTGGACTAGTCACCTAGGGTTTGGAACACTCTGTTTTCAATTATCTTCTCCTTCCCTCTCTCTTCACCTCCTATTTTTCTCTTCATGTACCAAATACAATCATTATGGGAAATATCATGGAAACCACTTTTCCTCTTGATTTAAACTAATAATCTGAGGCCATATTAAATCATGTCTTTCCTCAAATTTGCAACTCTTAAGTGCAATATTCTCCATATTTTCCGTATAAACTGAGTTTTCTTTTACATTTGGTTAGCATTATCATTTATCTAGTGTAGTTAAGGCAACAGAGCTCTACAAACTTGGTTTGAATATCATAGAAGATGTGAGGCTGCACTGTGTTTCACCGAATGTGTTCAGCCTTTATACTAGAAAGGAGTCTAAATCAAAATCCCCAATCTGCAAACTCCAAAGACTGGAAGAGTTCAGATCTCAGCCTAAATTTTGCAGCTTGAATCCATTCCTGCAGAAGTACTAATGGCCGTGACTCTTAGAATCTGATATAATTCCTAGTGAAGTCACCAGTAGTCTTTCCATTGACCTTACAAAGTAGCCAATTAATTGAAGAGTTCTGACACCTGAATGTCATATTGAATTATATGACAAAGGGGCTGTTCCAGTGGTAACTGGAAGAAGTTGATTATCAAGCCTACAGCAATTCCCATAATGGAGAACACAGGTGGAAAGGTTCTTTGGTGTAAGCACTACTGAAGTTTATGGCCAATGTAACTGAGCAACCTGCTCTGTGGTCTGCAGAGCAGTGGTTTTCAACCATTGTGCCAGGGTATACCTGAAAACTGTCCAAGTGTGCTGTGAAAGTTTGCACAAAGGTGATGAAAACCAATGTAAAACAAACATTGTTTCATCTTAAACAATATTCTATCCAACAAAAATTAAAACTAATAAAACTTAATGAAAATTAGTCATCAAATTAAAAGCGAGGTATTGGTCTTTCAGTTGTAAAAAGTGACCATTCTAAATGAAGGCGGCCAAAGGGCAAAATGGAGAGGATGTATATATTTTTTTTCCAGTGGACTTGAAAAATTAATGCATTTAATCCTTCTTTAGCTTGTTGTATGCACTATGTTGCAGACCTTTCCAGGAAGACCATAACCATAGTAAATGTAAGTAAATGTGACATTTATGAGCAATCAGTTCGGCCAAAAAAGTGGGTATGCTGTGGAATTGTTTGTCTCATCAAAGTGTGCTGTGTTACTGAAAAGGTTGGGAACCACTGCTGTAGAGAGCCTGGGGCTCAGCTAACCCTGATTCCATGGCGGGCCACACCTGAGAAGAATCAGGTGATTCCTGTATGAAAGGAGCTAAATTTCAGTGCTGATAGAGTACAGCTGGGATAAAAAAGCAGAAAGAAGAGTCAGAACAGGAAACTCAAAGGAAAGCTCTGTAGATAAGGAGGTCAGGGAAACATGAAGCTTTGAAGTAAGAAGTGTCCTAGGAAAAAATGCAGTATAGCTAAAGGAGACCAACCCAACTATTCTGTTAGTGACCTGGGCTAGAAGCTGGAATCCTGTGTGAAAATGGGTTCCTCTACTGATTCCCATGTGAAGGGTTACAGACTGAGGAACAGCTCCAAAGGGGACAGAAAGATCTTCTACATTGAGGGTTTTGGTACTTTACAATATGGACAGTTGTGACTTGAAAGAGCTAGATTTCAGAAAGAGACCCAGCTGGAAGACTGAGTTACTAGCAGAGAACCCGCTACGGTGCTGGAGTGACTGCAAATGGAGCATGCTAGCCCTACAGAGAGATGTGATGCTACCCCTAGATATGAGAGGGTAAAAGCCAAATTTCTAGGCAGCAGCTGAGAAATAAAATGTCAAAATGTGCAGTTGGTGGCCACATACTGGATGTGTTCACACAGCACTCTTATTTCGAAACAACAGAGGTTGTGTTGAAACAACATGTTCCATTGTTTCGAAATAACTTAAATCCCATGTGGGGACGAAACAACATTGTTTCGAAATGATTGTTTTGAAACAATGCCGTCTGAACATGTTGTTTCGAAATAACTGTTGTCTGAACCTGCTATTTCACTTTGAGCGTCTTTCCTTAATTCAAATTAACAAACTGTTAATTCGAATTAACTTATTTCGAAATAACCCCTTATTTCGATACAAGTTGTTTCAAAACAACTTGGATCGAAATAACCCCCTGTGTGTGAACGTAGCCACTGAGAATGTGATGAACAGAAATGTAATTAAATGAATTGTGCAACAGAAGCAGTTACTCTTGGAGAAAGGCAACAAGCAAAGGGAAATGGACTATCAAAGAACCCAGGTGGCCATTCTACACCCAAGTGAACCAGGGAAGTCAAGGAATGAGAGATCAAGGAAATGGTGGCTGGACAGCATTTAAATTGGAGCCACTGAGCTTCCTCAAAGGTTTTACGGAAGTGTGGGCAAGTCACCAAAACTTCTTAGTGTGTGAGATAGGATTGTAGGGAATATGTGGTCAGCTGGGACTCCACAGTTGTCTCTAGCTTCAATATTATGATCAATGAGACCTTCACAGTATCAGAGCAGATAAAACTTGGGTCTTGCTCAAGAAGCCTTAAAACAAGCTAAAAAAAACAAATATCCATTTGCTATTAGATATTCAGAGGCAATGGCACATTTGAACTGATCTGATTCTATCTATTACAAAATGATACAAGACAGATCATTCTGTTTGTTTCAGACCTGGATTTGGAAGCTTTAATTGTTTTTCAGTGAAAAGTGAGAAGAGACTTTCAATGCTTGGATGTGAAGAAAATGAAGGGTTCCAGTACAGCAAGCTTAAGGGTTTGAAGGCTATTGTGATAGTCAGTGGAATTGGAAAGTTGCAATGCAAGCAGTAAAGTGATGATGTTATGTGCAGACAAGCTACATTCTCAAATGTTACCTTAATGAAGGATGACCCATAAATTAATCAGACCCATCTTAGGTGGAATACTCCAGCTTGTTTGTTTTTTTAAAAAACAAATCCTGCCTGCATTTCCAAATTAAATTGTGCCTAAATTTTTTGGGGAATCAACCACTCAACAACATTAATAGGTTTACTGTCAGTTTTAGCATTAATGTTTCTGACTGATAGCTCTGAAGACTTCAATCTTCTATCCACACAGGTGTGCTGCAGCGCACACAGGCTACAGCAGAGCAAGCTTCCACACAGACACTGGCTCTTGTGCCCTGCACAAATGCCTGCACCAGGCCCTGAAGAAAACCTGTTTCTGTGTCTGTGTGAGGACAGGTCAGCTTCAGACCTTTGACTCTCTGCTGAGACTGTCAACAAAGGTATCAGCTGGGGCCAGTTGCTGTGCTGGGTTTATTTCGTGATGTGGATACTTGTCCAAAGAGAATTCAAGAGAAATGACCAAACCCATTTTACATGACATTGAATAGCCAATAGGACTATTAGTCTAATGGTTGTTTATACTTTAAGCCAGTGGTTCTGAACCACTGTGTCATCACACAGTGGTAAGTGTGTTGCAGTGAGCTGGGGAGATGGCTGGATTCAGCCTGTAAAGGGTGGGCTGGTGTGTCCTGTAGGGTCGCAACACACTGCCAAGTTTGTCACAACCTGCAAAAGATTGAGAACCACTCCTTTATAATCAGCATTCAGCAGCCTGTTATAATTTTTCAAAATTTGGCTGCAGATAAATAAATATTCTTGTGATTTATTTAGTATCTAATAGATTATCTTCTAATGTAGTTTTTTGAATTTGCCTTCAGCAGCATTGCTCCCTAACACTGTGATAATGAACAACCCTACTATGGTGACATCTGCTTCTGTCTGGTTCTGACTTTCCAGAGCTACATAAGCACAAAGTGCAGTGACATCATGCTCCCTCTGGTGTTAATTATTAGCTGCTAAAAATAGCAGCAAACAGAATAGAAAAATCAAATGTCTGTTTAAATCACTGATAGAATGGGAAGGTAAAGAGAAAGAGGTGAGCAGAAGGGCTTTTGGGTTAAATGCAGATCCAATAACATCAGGAAGCAATCATGGTAAACAGTGTCTTAGGATGCATGAGCTGGAAAAAATTCTAGGGTCAAAGTCATCTTTGGAGTAAGTCCAGAATCATAATGGTATGTGAACGGTTTTTTGTGTGTGTTGCCCATTGCTTGGGCTACATGATCTGAATACTTTGCTTTATGCTGCTGTTTCTGAAGTTATAGCTATGGAATTTATAGAATTATAATTATTGCAGCATCATTGCCAATCTAATAGTGATTTCATGCAAAAATAACAAAAAATAATGCAACAGCAATATTGTGAAATCATGTATTCAGAGGTTAGGAAATTAGAATTTTATCAAATACTGTACAAATTGATGTAATGCAGCTTTAAATAGGAGAAGGTATGGTATGGTACATACAAACTTGGGCGATGATTCAGCAAAATGCTGAAATATGATCCTAAATGCTTTACTGAATGAGGCCCTTAAATATTATGATTTTTAAATTTCAGTGAGAGATGCACAACACAAGTTTGAAGAAAATTAAATGAGTAGTTTGAACTTTAAAAATTCTTAACTTTAAAAATCCCAGAATTTGACAGTCTCAAATGTCAAGACTTTGCCCACTTTACCACAGGTGGCTTTTGGGGTAGACAAAGCAGGCATCTGCCTAGGGCCCCAAGCAGTGAAGGGCCCCATTCACGCCTACCCCAAAACCTCCACCTGCCTCGGAAGGATAAGTCCTGGGGGGAGCTGGGGCCATGGGGAGAGGAGGGAGGAGCCATTGCCACAGGAGGAGCCAAGGCTGGTGACAGGGAGCCTATAGAGGGCCCCACAATAGGCCTTTGCCTAGGGTCCTTGATAACTTAAGGCCACCTCTGCATTTTGTAATAGCTCAAACTAAAGCAACATCAGGTTTGATATGGCCTGGTCATGATCAAAAGTTTCAGATGGCACAATGCTTTAACTGTTCCAACTTCAATTGATCTGATAAAATAAACAATGTTCAAGGCTGGGATTTTCAAAGGAGCCGAACGGAGTCAGCCAACCAAACTGCATTGAAATACAAAGGGTGTTGGGTGCATAGCTCCCGTAGGTCCCTTTGAATGTTCCAGCCCAAACCTTTATGAACTAATGTTCTTTGACATTTGCTGATACTGCCTTACTGTGTGCCATACTTCCCTGACCCTCAAGGTCCATCTACGGAGCAAAAAGCAATAGTTGTGAGTCTCTGAGCCATGGTCAATTGACTCAGGCTTTTGGGACTCACCTTACAGGACTGAAAACAGCAGTGCAGAAATTTGGGCTTAGGCTGGAACTTGGACTCTGAGACTCTCCCCTGGGGTTACTGGGTTTCAGAGCCCAGGCTCCAGCTTGAGCAGGAACATCTAGTGTTGCTTTTAGCCCCATAGAGTAAGTCCAAGTTAGTTGACCTGTGCTCTGAGCCTCACTGCCATGTGTTAGCTCCTTTTTTTCCTTGTGTGGCCATGCCATTAATCTGCATCTGAAAATGAAATACTAAAACTAACCTCACTGCAAAGCATGGCTGAGTGTTCTGTGGGACACCAGTCTCTAGGTGTTTGGTAGCATGCTGGGTGTACCACACATGCAGAGGCAAGTGGTGTAGGTGCTCTGAGGACCAGGCCCCTCAAGGACCACTTGGGTTATTCCAAGAGGATGTAGGGGATGTGCTGGGTTCTCATAACCACTCAGTCAGAGAATAACCAATAGTTGCTGTACTGGGGCTGCCAGAAATAAACAGTTCAATTACTCTGGTCATAATTGTTTATTGTCACAAGCAGAAGATAAACCAGCAGCTCTGTCGTGCCCTAACGCAGGCCAGGGCAGGGCAGTACAGGACACTGAACTTGGAGCTAGTACTGGGGATACTCTAGCCAGTGGTTCTCAACCACTGTTGGGATGTGTTACTGTGTCATTGCTCATCACACAGTGGTAAGTGTGTCACAGAAAACTGGGGAGATGCCTGGATTCGGCTTTGAGGAGGGGTGTGGACTGGTATGCCCTGTAGGATTGCAAGATGCCACTAAGTGTGTCATGACCTGCAAACGGTTGAGAACCACTAAAGTCTATGCTTCTGCCAGAGGCAGTCACACACTGATGGGCAGATCCTGTATCCTTAGTCACAGTCAGTCCTTTTGTCTGTCATGTTCAAATCAACTCATGCAACCCCTTGTTTGCTGACTGTTTGCAAGTATATACCTTTCACAGTTACTGCTGGCTCCCTTGACAGCAACTGGCTTCATCTCAGCCTGGTTCTCATTATTTCAGTCTTTGCCAGGTACCACTCTGTTCAGGGCTGCTCATCCTACCTAGCCTGTGGCTCCCTCCTGATCTAGATCCTTTCCACTTTTAAAAACGTAACGTTCTAGCCATTGTGGTCGTAGATATAACCTTCCAAACTAAGTCTGAAAACAGACATAGAAAAATGATGGATCAAAGGTGTTCCATTGAGGAGCATTAGGGTACAAAGCAAGTTTTAATGTGGGGTTTCCTCCCCTTCCCCTTCACTTTCAGGGGTGTGTATTAGTTTAGGTGAGGAGCTCTGGATTGAGCTCACTAGGGGGATCTGTGATAGTAAGAAAGGGAGGAGGAAGATAAACATTTTAGACAATAAATACACTTAGACTATGTCACTGGTTTATTATTTAGAAAGATTCCATGGCATGATGGGTTTTTGCAGCTGCATCTCCCTGAAGGCTTAACACTGCAGTCTTCTAGCACATAGCACTGCAGACAATACAGAAACGCCCTTATTCTCTAGTAGGCAAAGATCTTTTTTTCCATTACATTGACTGCATCATTCACTGGCTGCAACAATTCCACAGCATCTCATATCTTTTTCCTACTTTCAGTATAAAATACTTCCTCATAGTTTAGGGGACATTAGCAGGGAATAGAGCAGTTATAGACATGGGTGAGGGTTTTTTTTGGCTGATCTCTCTCTGGCTGCTTAAAACCTTGACTGATGGCTTCTACAGCAGCATCAGTGGTAATAAAGGTGGTAGAACACCATCAGAAGCATTCCTATTCCACTGGAACACTAGCATAGCTGTGGTAAGGTAGTGTACACAGACAGCATCACTGACTGAGCTGGATTTCTGTCCATGGCGCCTGGAATGTTAGATAAAGAGCCATTCAAAATGCTCTCCACAGGAGGGAGAACTATCTGGAACTCAGACTTTCATTTTTTGAGACACTTGACACCTTTTGCTCAGCTGTTTATGTGGAAATTGACCAATATATCCATGAAATTTAACTCTATTTTAAGCAGAAATTATGTAGAAATGTTAAAGTTGAGATCTGAATATATTTAATGGGTGCAAATGTAGTGAGTTTTGCTGAATGTTGCAGAAAAGTTAATCTTAAGCAGCACAAATCACCTAAAACTAAATGTCAAAAAACTTGAATGAAATGTTTGTGGAAGATCTTTCACTGGTTTTACACAGCAGCAGTGAGACCACAGTGAAAAAGTCAGTTGAGCGTCTTCTTATAACAAGATTAATGGCTAGAAGTTGAAGTCAAACAAACTCAGACTGGGAATAACGTACAAATATTTAACAGTGCAGGTAATTAATCACTAGAACATCTAGCCAAGGAATGTGGTAGATTCTCCAATGAACACAATCTCTAGAATAATCAAAATTGTATGTCTTTCTAAAAGTTATCGTCTGGTTCAGCAACAAATTATTTGGCTTAGTTCAGGAAGCACTTAGTGAAATTCTTTGTCACTACTGTTTTTCATATGAGTTTTCAATGTGCTGTAGATATTGGTCAGGTCTCGGCTTCTTCAAAACTGATGTTAACGAAATAAAGGTTTGACCTGGTGGAAGAAGTCACTTAAAAAAGCTGCCTGATTTCTGGATTCATAGCCAATGATTTGGAGATCAGGATCCTGTAAATCTCAGGGCAGGTCTATGCTGCCTGCTGTTTTTGGCAGCAGATGGAGATAAGCGAGTTACTTAAAATAACTTCTGTGTCTCAGTTTGACTGCCCTCTGCCTGGCACGTCCAGTATGCTGAGTTGAAGGGAGGAGCCTCCCTTCAACTCAGCACTACTCCTGTTACCAGGGTGGTCTCAATAGGTTGGTTTCCGGATTGACTGAGTGGATCTTTACAGACCTGCTCTGCTGATCAAGAAGGTCCATCTGATGGCGGTGATTTTGCCAGTGTTGGTGAAGACTACTGAAGTTACTGAAGTAGTTCTATTATAGTCTGTAAGTCTGTGTGTGTGACAAAAGATCCCAAGATTGCATATATTGTCCTGTCTTGTATCTCACTTTTATATAAGATATAAATAGAGTATATCATATTCCCGAGAATGCAAAGTTAACTTTTTCAAAGTGTGGTACCAAATCTAAGTGAACAGGACCAGCTGGCAATCAGCAGCTTTTGATATTGTGCAACTAATTATGTTAGACGCCTAAACATAAGCCTAAGTGCCCAGGTTTACAGATCTACATTGAAATGTTGGACCAAATGTATCCATACAGATATAGAACATTCTGGTGTTGGTTTGCAAGAGTCAGCAGTTATTACTGACAATATGCCAACACAGCAAAGAAATGAACTCTTGTCTTCCTATAGTTTCAAGAGATGCATTCATACAGTGCCTCTGTAAAAAAGTCTACAGCCACAACTGCCAGCTTGACAGGAAAGGGTGTTGGGGGTTTTTTAGGGTTTTTTTTTTTTTTAGTTAACTTTGCAGTCTTCTGCCTTCCTTCCTCTCTAAACTTCCTTTTTGTAAAGATGCAGCCTAGCAATGGAGTGCTTGCCCGCGTCCTCCTCTTTCCTGTAAGCCCAGAGAAACCTGTTAAACAAATAAACTTGCATGGTGGTGATCCTTCAGCTTTATCGGTTTCAGTGGGAGTTCTGCATTATGTAAGAAGCACAGGACCAGGCTCTAAGACAATAAACTGGGCAGCACATAAAGACAAGAAGCAACTGGAATGTAGACTATTAAAACAATGCATGTTTTGCTTTCTAAGCTGCAGTGTTTAAGAACTCTTGGAAACGTACATGAGTCTGACGAACTAGAGAAGTAATGGCTGTGGGTGGCTCAAGCTCTGAGTCGGGCAGAGAGGAGGTTTGATCCAAGTGAAGGCTTCAAAGAAAGTGACAATACTGTTGCCTGCCTAGGTGGGGGAATACTTCCTGAGGCACAGGGTGAATTGAGTCCTTCATCTTTCAATCTATTTATAAATAATAACTAACCTCCTTAACAACATCCTTGTGAATGAATTATTTCCCCTGATTTTCAGTGGGGAAACTAACACAGACACATTAAGAAATTTATCATAGGTCACAGAGTTGTCAGTTCCTGGCTGTCAATCGCAGAGGAAAAGTCAAATGCAAATTTGTGTCCAGAATAAATTGAAAGCAAGTGTACAGGGAACCTCAGTGCAGGGAATCTCTTTCTAATTTATGAATTTACAAATATTGGACAGGGGTCATAGTAGGACTGCCCTGTTAAAATGACAGTTCAGAACTGCTGGCCAGGGTCCCTTAGTTCTTTGTTCTGAGGGAGTTCAAGGTCACCAGTCACATAATTTACTACTTATATCATAAATGACTTAATTGAAATGCTCAAGCACTTAAGGAAACAAATCTCTTCCCTTTATACTGAGAATATTTTTATTCAATTCTTCTGACCATCTATGCTACTCTGAGATTTTGTAGGGCTGGCTTCTGTAGAAGTGCATTGCATAGTAACTCTTTTCAATGCACATTGATATTTTGCTAGTCACATGCCATAAGGGAACATCCTCCCATTGATTTGAACTATTTGACCATGAAAGAAGGCAAACAATAACTGCTCTGTGTCCTGCAGGAGACAGACACAAACTAGTAGGGATATTTTCCTCGCATGGTGATGCAGGGCCACAGCTACCAGTTACAGCCTTGCTAGATTGTTTCATAAGCCTTGCAAGAGGAATTTAATCATGGCTGTAAAGCAGTGGAACTCTACTACCAAAAACTTAATTATGTTTGATATAACTTGGTGATGTCACGCTTTGTAGCAGGATGTAAAGTGGGGTAGTCCTAAAAAAAGCTAATACTCAATACCAATTCAACAATCAGTATTGCAAATAGGTAACTTGATTCTGTCTCAGACGCTCACCAGTGATTTATTTTTCTGTTGCTTTCGTCAGTGAAGAATTGTGTTGGAAGTAAGTACGTTAAAATACAGCCATTTATGAAACACAAAAAAAAAAATCTGTGTTTGTAGATGTGTTTAGGATGTTTCATGACATAAAATGACCTCCCATCCATCCTCCAGGGTTAAAATCCAGGAGTAGATACTTCAGGAGGCCCAGCTAATGTCATCTGTCTGCAGGGTGCACAGGAGGAGAGGCAGTTGCCCCAGAGTCAGGTCTCACCCCATTTAACTCTTTATTGCGTTACCCTGAATGACATCAAGAGGCAGATGAGAACCTACTATGGCATGCAAATCACATAAATTAAAACAATCAGCATATGATTAAAAACACAGAAGGCCAGGAGATGCAGAGCTGTGGCAACTAGTGCTGAGAAATGTATTCTCCCTTCCAAAGAAAGAAAAAAGGAAGATTTTCCTTGCCATCACTTCACTGAGAAAGGTTGAAAAGAGTCCTCTTTGTAGAATTGGGGGAGCTGGCCATTAATCAGATGGAAAAAAGGATCAGTGCAGTAGTCTGGCATGGTCTCAAGGGGGTGGGAGTGGGTGTGCACCTGGTAACCACATGAAGTGGAAATGTGCAGAGAGAAACCAGCAGGAGGTGCTGTGTAAGGATACTGGGAGACAGCACAGCAGAAGGAGCTGTTGGTAAAGAAAACTCTGAAACCCTTGAGCTAGCCTGATTTAGCATCTACATTTGCTAAGAAAACGGTTAGAAAGTCAAAATGAGGCACAGGGATTGAGAAAAGAGGGGCCTGAAACTAATGGGAGAAAGTAAGGAAGGGAGGAGGGGGGACAAATAATGAAAGGACTTCTGGGAAAAGCGAACCTCCATAGTTGGGTGAAGAGAGCTCTGGAACTGGGTCTCACAGTTGGGAGCTGACGGCTTGATACTATATCTTGTCTTAAGGCCAAATCCTTCTCACATCAGTCTTAAACTGGGGTAAACACACTGATTTAAATGGGAAAAACAAACAAGGCATCCTATGGCACTTAGGCTGTGTCTATACCTAAAAGTTTAGTTTGGACTTTCTTAGTCCAAGCTAAGTAGTTCATAGTTAGTTCAAACTAAGCATGTTGGTTTTTTTTTTTAGTTCAAACTAGCTGTGCTTTTTTTAGTTTGAACAAACTTTTTAGCAAACTGCGCTTAGTTCAAACTAACAGCTAGTTCAAACTTATTTAGTTTGAACTAGCATGTCTCCACTGGACTAGTTTGAACTAAAAATGCAAATTAATTCAAACTATGCAGTTAGTTCAGACTAACCAACCAAACTAACTAGTTCAAACTAAGCTTTGCTTAGTTCAAACTAAAGAATTTTTTACTTCGAACTAGGCAAAGCCTAGTGTAGACAGGGTTCAAATTACTTTGGACTAAGCTCATTTAGTTCAAACTAATTTGCTAATGTAGACATAGCCTCTAAGACTAACAAATTTATTTAATGTGCTTTTGTTGGAGAAAATCCTGCTCTGTCAGATGCATCTTGAAAGCTCATATGATAAATTTGTTAGTCTTTAAGTGCCACAGGACTCCTTGTTTGTTTTGTTGCACTAGACTAACACACCTATCCCTTTGGGACTTGATTTAAATGAGATTATTCCAGACTAACATAGTGTAAGAGACAAATCAAGTACATGGAGTCTACTTGTATAGGCAAAATGATCATGCTGAGTTATTGTGTTGTAGCACAGCAGTGCCCCAATTGTTATAACACCACATTACTAACCTTTGTCTAATCACATTTGTATAGATTTTTGACCTTCTATTATGTATCACTAGCCCAGAAGGGACTATGAAAAATATAAGGTAGGGACACTAGCCTACCTTATATTCTTTTCTTTTTGTTTCAGGTGCTAATTTCTGACAGGGAATGATTGAGGGTGATAAAGTGTGCACATAAGCCAGCGTTCTTTGTCTCTGACTCTTTGCTGTTAATCCCTACAGCTGGAATAATGGAGAAATCATTGAGGGCTATGGCTCAGCCTCGCAGCTTTCTGCCTGGATGAGAGCAAGCAACGATTCTCACTAGTGGCCAAATTCTCTTTCCACTGTCAATGGCCCACACTGCAGTTGTAATTGTAAGGTGACCAGGTCTCAGCCTTAGAAGTTTTAATTTACATTTTTCTCTAACATCCTCCCTGCTCCCACAGAAGTCAAAGGCAAAGGTCCAGTTGGCACTGATGAGGTAGGCTCAGAGCTAATGCTCCTCATTTCAGTGATGCTGACAGTTAACCAAATCCTGCTATCAGTGGAACTGTTCTGATTTAAATTAGTATAGTTGAGAGCAGACTTTAATCTGGCACCTTAAAACTGAAATTTTGTTTAAGACTGAAAACAATACATTAATCATTGGAACAGTTCTAAGGAGAAAATATGCTGTTGTGCTGACCTTGGAAATGTCATGAAATATGGTAAATATTAAATTTTCCTGCTCAATGGGAAGATTAGAACTGCTGTCCTTTAGTACTTCATATGGTAATCAAGTTGTCAGGAAAAAAATACTTTTTTAAACGTAGCTGTCAAGGTGATGGAATTTAAAGGGAAAAGATTTTCAGCTATTCGGAATTTAAAAGAGATCAAAACGCTCTAATTTTAGCAGCCCATCATAGAGGGAGACTCCATATTTTCAGTTTACCTCTCCTCTGACTTTCTTCACGCATAGCCTTATAGTTCCAGCTGGCTCTGCTGTCTTATAGTTAACTCCTAGGGCAGTTACCTGTCTCAGGATATCACTGAACACTGAATCAATGCCAGTTACTAGGTGGCTATCTGCAACAAAGAGGGAATTGCTATATCTGTGAATGTCTGGGTCTGTTCAAAATACTTTAGCTTAAAACAGCCTCAGGTTTATAATAGCCAGTAACTGAAGAGATCAACCAATTCTGGCAGTTTATCCTTTGGAAATTTTTGAGTGGGCAATGATTAGTGAACACTTCTGGAGATAAGTTATGGATGTGCTGACACATTGCCATAAAAGATATACATTGTATTTACCAGACTTTATACAATATTATATAATGTCATCCATTTATGATCACTTATCTTGGTTGGCCACTTGCTCTCCAACAGCAAGAAACTTTTGTTTTGAATTGGGCTTTTATCCTTCTTGGAAATCTTGTTTGTTTGGTTTTTTTCCTATTATATCTGCCAAGATTGTTTGGATTACTATGCAAAGACATTGCTATGTTTAGTGAGTCAGTTTGAGGTGGGCCAATGGAGGAAGCAACCAGCCAAAAAAATCATAAACACCAAACTTCTCTGTGCTTGTGGTTTTAATTGCCCTTGATCAGAATGTGGATCCGTCTCAGTGACTGCAGAAATGCTGATTCAACACAGTGATTGCAAATAGCATGAGAGGTGGTCAGGTGCTCCCGTGGCAACTGAGGGCAGGTCTACACTGCCTGCGCTTTTCAGCAGCAGTTGAAAGGAGATATGCAAGTTACTTAAAATAACTTGAGTATCTGCATTGTGACCTCCCTACTCCAGGCCTTCCTTCGACTCAGAGCTAACCGAATTGCTGGGGTGGTGTTTAGAGATTGACTTCCTGATCAGCTGCATGGGTCTTCACAGACCCAATCAGTTGATCAGGAAGTTCAAACTGACGGTGGTGAATTTTTCGAGTCGATGACAGTGAAGACTAGCTCTGAGAGAAACCTCAGTGAAAATTTCCTCTGCTTCAGCAACATGAAGATTCGACTGGGTCAGGGACATTGGTGATGGATTACAGAGCCCTTCTCTTCTCTGGCATGTTGCCAGTTCAAATCCAGCCTAGGTCATTAGTGACAGTAAACAGTTCCCATGTTAAGGCTATTTGGTAGATTATGTGAAGTATGCTTCATGGCCTCACTCCACTGCCTCCTAGTGCATGGACGTCCTCTTTAAAAACTCTGTTAGAGTTGTCCCTGATTGAGTCTCTTCTGCAGCCTGAGCAGACAGCCAAGGTGACTGGCTGTCTCAGAGAGGTTCCTTCAGGTCAAGGTTAAGAAACAATGTTGCGGGGAGTGGGGGTGGAGGGGAGTTTGTAGGAAGTTTTCAATGCTGCTTTCCATGCTCTGTCTGTTCCATAGATAGATGACTTTTGCCCTTCTAGGGCTGTCAAAGTGGTACCTTTCACCAGTACTGAACTGAAACACAAGATAAAATCTTCTTCCAAACATTTTTTTTTTTTTTTGCTATGAAACACATTATTTTGGTGAAAAATATGGAGGAGACCATGAATGGTTCCTTCCATAATTTTTTCACATAGACATAAGGCCTCTCAAGATACAGTTGTCAGTGTTGTATTTGAAATGTCTTCCCAGGAACAGAGCACTTAAGTGAAAATCAGGTTTGTATCCTTAGGCTGTCTTTCTATGGGAATAAATAATACATGCCATAAGTCTGATGATTCCCTACTGATGACACAGACAGCATGTTGGAAGGACTAGAAAGGGTGCATTATTTTTGCTTGCATTTCACACCCTGCATTAAAGCAATTTCACTAAATGTAGAAAGTGCTGTTCAGAAAGTAAATCATATACCGGGGGTGGCCAAACTTATGGAACTCAAGAGCCACACAAGTTGATTATTAAACTTTCGAGAGCCGCACTGAGGCATATGGCCATATACTTTTACCTACTCTAAAATTACTAACTTTAAAATTCATTGCACACTTTAATTTTACTGTAAAAAGAGGACACATATTGATCCTACGAATGTCAGATTCTAATAATTACTTAAGGTTACCATGAAAACTAGGCTTATACAGTAAAAATTAAGCTGCTGCTTGATGTAGAAGACTGAAGGCTAGTGGCGAGTTTTTTAAAATCCTGACCACGTTGCACTTTTCCCCACCATCTCTGACCATTCTGCACTTCTCCCCCCTGTCCTGACCCCTGCCCGAACTCCTAGGCTGGGACTGCTTCATAAATTGATTTGTTGATGTTCTTCCAGGAGCCACAATTTTTCATTCAAGAGCCACATGTGGCTCCCGAGCTGCAGTTTGGCCATGCCTGCCCTATACTAATAAAACTGCTTTTCAATATTAATGCAGCTTATTAAAAAGGAAAGATTTGTTTTATCTCTAACTTACAAAAAGTACAACAGCAACATTGCACAGTATTTAATTTATTCAGAGACTTAGCTATCCTGGTCAATCTCCCATTTCTTATATTTCACTGTATTTCATGTTTTCTTTCTCATTCATCCTAGCACAATGCTCCATGATATTTAGCATGTTTACTCTCAAGTTCAGGGAAGTTAAGTGACCTGAATTTAGCTTCAGGCAAGTCTGCCATGGATTCACTGGGTCACCTTTGACAAATTGCTTGCAGTTCTCTATTCCTCACTTTCTCATGTGTAAAATGAGGATAATGAAAAGTACTCACCATTATAAAGCAATTTGAAATCTTTGAATAAACCGTACCTATATGTGCAAGCATTATTTAAGTTCGACCCTGGCTTTATAGTTCTTCTCCTACCAACGATTTGATTTTTCCTTAAATCCTATATCATTTTATTAGACTTTGTGAGTGCCCACCACCTTTCATACTCTGCTTTCTTAAAATATCCTAAATGTTGGATGCTAACTGTCACATTATTCCAGGCCCTTTTTAGGAGCTCTTGTTTATCCATTTCAAACACCTCTAGGTGACATCCATCCATTTAATGGACACCATATGCACTGACTTTGGCTAAAAGCTGAAGTGAAACCATTAAGAGGCAAATCTGGATCACCATTGCAGAGGATTGGGGTTCCTCCCCTGCCCCATCACCACCACCCCAGCTTTCCTTTTGCCAGCTGACTCCTTTTAAAGGACTTGATAACATAATTGAGGGCACAGCAGGGAACTCATTTCCATTGCTCACAGCTGTCTTTTAAATCTGTCTCAGATCACATTTGAAATGATGTATTAGCTCAATCTACCAGGCTACAATGTCATTTCCAACATCCCCAATTCATTGTTTCTGACAGTCTTCCCCACAGGAAGGACCAAAGCCATAGTGATAGAGGTCAAGGCTGATTTGTCAGTGACAGGCATGTTGAAAAGTTTACTAAGACTATCTTTCATTCCTTTCTAGTCCTGGAGGAATCAGCCTCTGGTACTGGAACATGAATCCTAAAATTCAACAGCACTACCAAAAGTCCTGTCAATTAAGAGAGAAATAAAAGTGACCAAACTTGAGTACTACCATAGACTAAATATCCTATCTTATACTTACTAATAACTGGATACTTCAGAGGAATCAAAATATTTCTATAATGCATTTCTTATGCAATAGTGTGCCACAGAGAAAATGTATTCCCAAGCCCAGCTAGACATCCCAAAATATGAGGATTTATAGCTTTAGTCATTGTTATCCTAGTTAGTGCAACTGCAGCTGCTAGTCTCATTCATCTAAATGTCTCTTTTTGTGCATCTCATTAAACCATTTTTGTCTCTTTAATATCTTGTAGCTTGGAGTTCCAAAGGCTTAACACAAATCACATTCAGTTGGTGTAAGAAATAGGGCTTTGGCTGTAGAAATGTGTTTATGTATGTAATCTGATAGTATCAAAATTTACATGCTCACAGAGAATTTTCTAAAATATTGGTTAATAGCTCAATTCAACAATCATCCATTCAGAAACATAGTATGTACCTTGATACATTTTTTACTGTGCTCACGCAACAGCTGTTGATAGTAGTTTCTAAATATTACAAGCACACTACTCTACTGAATGTCTCCACTGTTCCAGATGGAAGAAGATGGGAAACCAATTGAAATGTATATGGCCGAAACCCTACTGCACACACAAACTGAATGTGATATACAAACATTGTGTAATAAATGTCTCCTCTTCACCTTCATGGTACTTCATAATTCTATACCTTCTGACAATTCTGTCCATGTCAATTCCTGCACTCCTCCCTTCTGTGAGAGTGTTGCCTAAAAGATAAAGCACTGGACTGTGACTCAGGTAGCCCTGATTTTATCCCCAGTTCAGCCTGCTAGCTGACTTTAGGTAAGTCATTTAACATGCCTATTCTTCTACTGCCTTAGCTGATCCCTATGATCCTTTTGTCAAGTGCTTTGAGATCTTTTGATGGAAAGTGCCATATATAAAATTGGGCAATTATTATTATTAGGGTTATTACTTCTGTTCTGTTATGTTTCTTTCATGACAGTTTGCATTGTCTCCTTTGCCTTCATTCACTCCACCTCACATGCCTGATATAGTCTTTCTATTAACATATGTTTATGCCCGCTCTTTAAGAAGCACCCAAAAACTCATCTCAAATGATCAACCACCGCTCTGTGTTGATGGACACGGCTCTTTTTAGGGGCATTGCTGTTGCCTGGCACATGAGGCACGTATCCCAAGTCCCAGTGCCAGTGCCCCAAACGTCCAGGGTGGTGCCTGTCTCTCCCGGCCCCATTCCCTGCCGGGCATCCAAGGCCAGGCTGGCAGTGGCAGGAGCTGGAGGCCGGATCGGACCTGGACAAAGAAATCGGGGCTGGGGGGCAGCGCCTGGGCCCCAGGTCTTTACCCATGGCACTGAAGCTCCTGGTTCTTTTACAGGGGCACTATTTCAGATTTTGGTAAGGGGAGAGAACTTTAACTGTGATTCTACGGGATATTTAAGCACATGAAAACTGGGGGGGGGGTGTTTGTTTTGTCTTGGAAATTAGCTTATAGCCTCACTGTATCTAGTACCTATATAAAGAAAGAAAACAAGTAAATATTAGACTCACTCACCTCTAATACTAACATATTTTGACATTTTGTGTCAAGTCACTTAAGGGACATTGGCTGGGTTTAAAATTTTAATGTACATTCTTACTTGTTAACTCTTGAATGCAGCATTTGAAACAGTGGTAGAAAAATCTAGCTTGCTTTTTATCATTTAGGCCACTTACTTTTTACAGTTCATCAAGGTTGGAACTGATCATTTAACTTTTTGAAGCATCCGATGAGGCAGGGCCCTGTGAGTTTATACTGCACCTGCCTGAGTTATAGGGGGTGTTACTGTATTACACATAGTAGTCTAGAAAGTGACTTTAAGCAGGAATGAAGCTGACACTTTCAAGTCACTTTCACAGTACTGCCAACCCCAAATAATCAAAAATCATGAGTCAGGCTCATTGGCAATCATAAGATTGGTTAAAATCATGAGATTCTATAAACATAGTAGATTTCCTCTTTCATTTGCTTTCTGCTTATTGAGCATTTAGATTCAGTGGAGTCACATTTTGAAGCTT
The DNA here is from genome assembly GCA_007922195.1 of Podocnemis expansa. NCBI lineage: Eukaryota > Metazoa > Chordata > Testudines > Podocnemididae > Podocnemis > Podocnemis expansa. The sequence goes on along the minus strand of ML682074.1, from coordinate 5,789,371 downwards.
TCATCACAGACAGAAACGTCTGTTGCTATCAGCATCTCCACTCACAGATCTCACATCTCCCTCTTCTCTGAATGCAACCTTGGCTCACAGGCCTTAGTTGTCTTTCTTCTGAGTCCTCTGCTTTCCCTCTTCAACACTTTCTTCCCTCTCCCATGGAGGGATTCCTGTCTACAGGCTCATCAAAGGACCTCCAGATCCTAACTCTAATCACCAGCCCTTTCTTATCTTAATTGCCTGCCTCTGTTTGTAAACATCATACTAACTCTCTGCCCCAGAGGACTAAGCTGGGAGCAGCCCCTCTCCTGGACAAAACAGACAAGGAGACTGGTGGCACTTTTAAAGACTAACAAAAAAAGCAAGGAGTCTTGTGGCACTTTAGAGACTAACAGATTTATTTATCGCATGAGCTTTCGTGGGAGAAAATCCCACTTCGTCAGATGCTTTGAAGAGGGGGAATTTACAGAATGGAATGAAAATAAATGCAGGGGAATGTAAGACATGGGATCAGGTCATACTGCAACAGCAAATCAGAGCATTTGTAAGGATCTGAACTCTAGGAATCCATAGTCACAATTAAGCCCCGATTTCACATAATTTAATTTGCATATTAGTTCAATTTCAGCTGTTTCTCTTTGAAGTCTTGATGTCCCATTGATTTTCTTGAATACCATCAACCAGGGATTCTTTTCACATTATAACAGGTAATTTGACTTCACCCTCCCTCTATGTGCTGTTTCCTAGAGTTTGAATGCTTACAAAAGCTCTGATTTGCTGTTGCAGTATGACCTGATCCTATGTCTTACACTCCGCTGCATTTATTTTCATCCCATTCTGTAAGTTCCCCCTCTTCAAAGCATCAGATGAAGTGGGATTTTCTCCCATGAAAGCTCAGGCAATAAATAAATGTTAGTCTTTAAGTGCCACAAGACTCCTTGCTTTTTTTGCTTTACCAGACTAACATGGCTGCCCCTTTGGAACTTAAAAACTAACAAATTTATTATCACATGAGCTTTTGTGGGAGAGAATCCCACTTTGTCAGACTCTTTGTTACAGCAAATCAAAGCAATCTGAGCTGATCCTATGACTTACACTTCCCTGCATTTATTTTCTTCCCATTCCGTAAATTCCTCATCTTCAAGCATCTGACAAAGTGGGATTTTCTCTTACAAAAACCCATTTAATAAATAAATGTGTTAGTCTTGAAAAGTGCCACCTGACTCCTTGTTTGTTTTGTTGAACTAGTCTAACACGACCACCCCTTTGGAAAAAGTTCCAGAGAGGCAGCCGTGTTAGTCTAGTTCAGCATCTGATAAAGTGGGATTCACCTACAAAAGCTCATGTGATGAATAAAATTGTTAGTCTTTAAAAGTACCAGAGACCTCCTTGTTTGTTTTAACAAGGATGCCAGTTAACAGTCCCTGGTAGTGTCTCTTGTGATGCTGGTTGGACATTTGTATGGTAAGAATTAGACTTAGACCCCCAAATACATTTAATTTAAGATACTGCCTTGTCTGGTGGAAGATCACCATTAATAGGTACAATGAAAGGTCACCTATATTTAAGCGGAGCTACTGACAGAATACTAAAAGCTCCATCTTGCTTCAGTTGCACTGTTGAACCAGTGAAGCATTCTCAAAATAAATCTATGTGAGATGGAAGCAAGAATGAAAATCAGAGCTCAAAGACAAAGATAGCATGTTTCTCTGCTTCTTCCTAACCATGGAATCAAAGGACTGCTTGGTAGTTTCATATGTGCTTTTCTGTATAGTAGCAAAAGAGATATGTAACTTCATTTAGTAGCTTGATTGTCATTTAACAGTAAAGTAAATAAGCTTTTAACGATCCCTGTTTCTTCATAGGTTTCTGGGAAAGCAGAGCAAGGGACGGGGCACTTACCAGGAAGCAGTTAATTTGAATGTAATTATTATATTCAGAGATCTGTTTGGGGGAGGGGGTGTAAATATAAAAGCAAGCATAGGTGTGGACTGAAGTTTTTCCATGTTGATTGACAAAACCTCTCACTGCTGCAATCAGAGTCAAAACAAAGGATGAGGGCAACACAAAAGGGAAGGAGTATGTGTAGTGGGAAGGAAACTTGATTAAGCTAACTAATCAACAGGACAGTTCCTTTCTGAATTAGTGCTTTGGGAAACCAGTGTGACTATCAGACAAGTTTTTTGTTTGTTTTCCAGAGTAAACAAAATGGATTGCTAAATGGACAGAGTAATTCCAAAGTTTAAATACAAGCCTACCTTCCTCTGACTTCTAAGGTTTGCTAAAGAGGTGGTAATTCTCTGCCCTGGTTTCTCTTCAATAAACTCAGTTGATGGGATCCCTTATAGTTTTTTATGTTCCATGTATGTTGCTTTCATTCTTTTGCTTCAAATTCTGTCGCTGGGTGAATGCAATTAACCATTTATATTGTGAGATGGTTTAGGAAGAAGTTAGGTAATGGGCTCATGCCAGTGGAACTGGTGAAATAGTGGGTAGTTTTTGAAGCATGGGAAGTACCATGCTAACAGTGAACTGAAGTGAGGTAGGAATTTGCAGAGACTAACTGATATTTTTCTGAGGCTGCTTAGATGACCTGTCTTGCTGGCTGTTTCATGCGCTGTCTAGACTAGGGAGATTTTAAACAATCTGCCATCATCAGTGCTAACACCAATTCAACTCAAAGTAGGTCAGGGCTTGACAAAACCTAGATGCCAAGTCAACCAAGGTTTGTAGCCTGGCTCTAAGCTCCACTGCTGCAGTGAAGTGCCTTTTGGAGACCAAAAATAAAACTGCTGGCACCTAGATGAGAGCCAATTTTGTCAAGCTCTGGAGTAGGCCTAATGGTCGTTCATGAAATTCCAGAGTTTCCATCAAGTGGCAATAAAGACAGCTTTTAAAACTGCTGGAACTATACTGGCAAGATTTATCTCAGCAACTTGCTGAATCAAGAGATTCTCAACCATTATTAGTATTAATTTATTTATTTGTGGTACACCAGGATCCAATTGTGCTTGACTCTGTACAAACAGAACCAACAGAAGTCCCTGCCCCAAGGGGTTCACAGTATCTACAAAACACATGGACAAATACAGGGAAACAATTAGAATATTGGTCAGCATAGTAAGGCACTCCTAAACTGAGATAACGCGCACACTACTAGGCTGCACTGATTTTAAAAAAACCTGTATTTGAACCAATTTATTTAGACCACTAGCAGCCTAAGTGTTGGGTGTTTTGTTAAGAAAAGTTTTGAGCAGGGATTTCAAATAATGAGGGAACTTTGCAGATGTTACAGGGACTGCCTCCCAAGTGTGGGCTGACCTGGGAGAAAGTGTGGAGATGTCTGATTGAAAACGTAACAAGTGGGCAGTAAAGGCTGGTATCACTGGCCTATTGAAGGTGAACATAGTAAGATGGAGAGGTGATTGGTATGTGGGGGATGGGACTGACTATGAAGAGCTTGGAAAGTGCACACAAACAACTTGTGTTTGATGTGATAGAGAACAGGAAGGCAGCGAAGGGATGCAAAGTGATGGGTGACATGGGCAAAATGACAAGCTAGGAACATGACCTTTGCAGCAGCATTGTGAATGAATGTGAACAAAGCAAGATTGTTAAGGCCGGAGAGAAGGATGTTGCAGCAATTGAGACAGGAGATGATGAAAGCTTGGATGATTGTTTTAGTTGTGGTAGATGGATAGGAAAGTCTGCGTCTTAGAGATCTCATGCAGAAAAAACTGGAAAAGGGGTAGATGAAGCCTGGATGTGGGGAGCTAGAGAAAGGTTGGAGTCAAAAAAGAAATCCAGGTTACAGCCTGAGTGAGAGCTAGAAGGGTGGTATTATGCACAGTAACTGAGAATAGAAAAAGCACACCTTCTTATAGCACTTCAGCTATTTGTGGATTCACCAGCCTGAAGGCTCTATCACTAGGAAACTCCATCAGGGTTTTTGTTAGCATGCCAATGCAGTAGAACTGGCTAGAGCTTCTTATAAGGCCTTGTCTCCATGAGAAAATGTTACTAATTTAAATATTTTATTTACACATGATATTGTAAAATCAGTGCAGCTTCCTTGTGTGGACACAGAGGTGTTGTGAGAATAAATTATTGTTTTTGTTAGATGTTTTGAGATTTTTTTGGTGGAAGAACAAAATAATTAGGCACCTAAATATTTCTGAGGATCTGGGCTATATTAGCTAATCAGTTTAAAATTAAAAATGGAACTTTCCAGCACTCTTTCCATGTTAGAAGTTTCATACACTTCTTTTCCCCTTTTGCTATGCTAATATGATAGTTTAGTGTTTCACAAAGCTGTTTTGAAAGTGGATGAAAAGGGTTGTGTCCACTTGTGGCCCATATCCGGTCATTGATCCCGACTTAGAATTGAAGTTTTCCATCAGGACGTGGAGGTGAGAGAAACTTTAAGGGAACTAGCTTGGATGGGCAGCATCACTTTATATGCAGCAATTTTTACATCATGACAATTTCTCCTGTTTATGAAAGGTTAAGAACTTCTTCTGCCCTCCCCCCCCCATGACCTTTGAACAAGGCTCTCTCTTTTCTGGCAAAGAAAAAGTTGAACCTAGTCTTAGTCTTTTACCTTTGAGGTCTGCAGTGAGATCACTCATTACTTGAAAGGTAAACATGTTCCTGGATGACACCTGTCCGATGAATAAATGAAAGACAGATGTCTTGCACTGAAAAGTAGAAATAGATGTTTGCAACCATGAGACAATTATTAAAATAATCAGGCTTGCTAGCTGAGTCAGCTGGTGAACTAGGGGATGTGCATAAATATTTCTGTTATGACTCAGTGAGATGTAAGCAATGGACTGCTTTTATGCAGTATATGTTGTATACGATGCTACAGTAGTACCGTGTCAGAAAAACATGACGATTGCCTAACCCCAACGCACAGATCAGATACTATGGTGGAACAAAATCCTCTCACTGAATACCTAAGACCCAGTTACGCTTATCATGAGACAGAAGCATGCTGGAAAGGGTGAAGAGGCAGGTGCACTCTTTAGGTATTATGGTCCTACTCAGGACTGCCCTACAATCACTCTGTAGTAGCTACAGAGGTTTAGGTATTCTAGTGAAGAGCCCCTGGTTCAGGCAGCACAGACTGGGAGAAGGGTTGGCCTAATCATGGTTTCATCCTACTGTTCACCACTGCCATAAGCCCATATAGGCTCCAGTAATGGAGAACACTGATTAGAGTAGTCAGATATTGGAATGGCATGGTCCTGGGGAGGTGCCATCTATTATCAGCTTGGTCTCTGCATGGTTGAATCCACCGCTCAGTACTTGGGGGCACTAAAGCTTTGAGCACTGTGCAAGAGGCTTCTTTCTCCTCTATCAGCATGCACAGGTGCAAATCCACTTATTTCAGTGAAATTACTCCTGATTCTTAGACATGTAAGAGGAAAATTAGCCCCCGCGCCTTTGGTTGTTAGTGGAGAGCACAGCATAGCTCCAGCTGTGCAATAGGTACAGCCAAGGTTCCCTTCCCAGTGCAATGTCCTGGCATTCAGAACGTGGAGGCACAGACCCCAGCCCCTGTACCTACATGCCATTTCTGAGGCTGTTTGGGGTAGACACCATGCTGCTCGGGAGCAGCAGAAAAATGATGGTGGTTGCTCCCTTCCTCAGCAGCACTGCTTACAGGGAAGGGGCTTCTTTGCAAGCTCTCCATTTCACTGAGTGACACAGCACTTGGCAGCAGGCCTTAATCTGGCTGCAGGCATTCAAGAACGCAAAGACTCTGTAGTCTATATTTGTTCCACTTGGCTCTGTGTGAGCAAGAAATGTTGGCTTCTCTGCTGAGAGTTTCAAAGAGTGCCAATTAGGAGCAGTTGTCCACTCAGAATTGCACCAAGGGCATACATGTCATATCATGGAATCTTTGCTGAGGCACAAGAATAAGCAGAAAACAAAAAGGAAGAGCAAATATCCAGAATCTCAGTCAAGGTCTGTTCTAAGAAACTAAATCATCATTGATATACAAGGAAAATAATTTAAATCACATGTCATGTGTTTAACAAACCTATTTCCATCATAGAAATCCATAAATAAAGTCCATTTTTAGTTTCACATTGAGGGATTATTAGCTACAGGATATTTATTGCTAATGGGAGAGCATCAGATGTAGCATAAATGTCAGCTGGGGATGCTTAGTTAATTTTTTCTTTGGGGAAAAAACACAGTTCTGGTGACAATTAAGCTTCCTTTTTTGGTACCTGAACTGGAGTTCATTTAGTTTTAATGCTTATATTCCTTTTGTATATGTTTTATGCAAACCTAATTCTCTCTAGAAGCCAATTCAGAGACAGTTGAGCCTTATTTTCCTTCTAACACAATATCATTGGCAACAAAATACTGTTCCCCCCTTTTAAGGGAAATGGGGCTGCCTTTAAACCCAAGTAATTTTTAAGAGGGCAATATAAATCAGTGAATTGGGTAAAACACTTGGTTTGGCTTGGTCTTGTCTGTGAAACAGCATTTGTTCACATGAACAACTTGACAGGCACAAAGACTGTTCAGCAATGTTTTAAAGGCATTTTTGCACTCTGAGCAGCTACAAAATTTCTGTATCTTGCGTGTCATACTTCAAATTGTCCTCAAGTTCATTGGGACAAATTACATATTCCTGTCTCATGTGGCCACCTCTGGTTCCCAAGACTGTGTGAACTTCATGCAAACATGCATGAATCTATTAAACTGGTCCTTGGCTATGGGTTCATGCAAAATTCAGGCATGCTGAAATGCATGAAATTGAATCTGAAGCTTTAATTTAACCTGTAACTGGCAGTTCTGATACAAAACAACAGTGATCCCTATCAGAACTGCCCTTGGAGGATTGGTAAATCTCATCTGTAAGTGTATAAATTAGGTAACATGGTATGACAAAAAAGATAAGAAGTCACCTCATTTTCTCAAATCCCATCCTTAATCAGACACCTCCCTGGAATCATCCCAAGAAGAGCTCTTCCTCTTTAAATTGTCTGACGTCAGAGATGTGAATCCATAGTAACTGTCTGTCACGTTGGATCAGTTCATGAGGGAAGCAAGTGGATAGTGGGAAAGAAATTGCTCCTGTACAATCAAGGCTTCAGTGTGAGTAATTACAAGGGATGCATTTATTTTGTGACATTCTGGATGGATTTTAGAACAGTATCAGCAGCAGCAAAAAGGAAACTGCAAGTATTCAATCTACATATTTTGTTTGTTGGATGCATTTAATAAGCTAGGTCAGTGGGTGCCATAGCTGCTGTTCATGGGGAATATTTTAAAGGCAAGAGGGAAGCTCAAATTAAATATGGATATAATGCATGAGAAACCCATGCTGGAAGACATCTCAGTGCCTGATAAGATATATTGATAGTGATAAATGCTGCAGTTAGTATTAAATTATCTACACACCCTGCCAATATGTAAATATTTCATACAGAATTTTCTGCTCTGTTAACAGAGATTCAGAGAAGCTGCCACCAGTTTGATCGATGACCCTCAGAAAATTGTCATGCCCACTGAAATTAAAGCATGCAACTCTAATAAAAGATATGCACAATAGCTAATGTGTCTCCAGGTGCACTGCCCTAAGTTGGAGATACCTTACATGCTCATGCAGGGCCAAAACAGCTTTAAACAGATTTGTTACATGCAAAAACTGTAAAATCTGCACTGGGGTAACTCCAGTCTCCTGGATGCCATAGAAGTCTCAGAGGCTGGTCTCTGCAGATCAGTGCAGAGAGGAGGAATGTGGGCATGACAGCAGCATACTTTGCTGCGCTTTGCACGACCCATCAATAGATAGATATGGCTTGACTGAGAGGATGCCCAAGGACTTACTTTCTAATCGATGTGAGGGGCCTCTCCCACCCTGTTTTCCCATAGTCCCCTGAGAATAAGTTGTGTCTGTCAGTTTTTCCATGTGATATTAAAACTAATTTTGTCCAAAATTAAAATGCATGTAGGCGTGATATACTAAAGTAGACATGTAGCAACATGGCAGGTAGCAAATTAAATTTGCATATAGGTGCTATCATAGCTTCTCTTAGTGATCTCTTTTCAAGCTAAAAAGTGAGTCTCAATCTCACCTCATATGGAAGCATTTACACACCTGTAATCATTTTAATTGTATTTGTCTTCACCTTTTTCCAATTCTAATGTATCTTTCTGAGCTAGGACAACTAGGTCTGCATGCAATGTTTAAGATGTAGCCATACATGAATTTATGATGAGGCAATACTTTTTTTTTGTCTTATCTATTCCTTTTCTAATGATTCCCAGCACTGTTAGCTTTTTCAACTGCACCCTGAGCTGATGATTCCAGAGAACTATCCACAATGACTCCCAAGATGTTTTTCTTGAATGGTAACAGCTAATGCGGATCTCATTTTATACACAGAGTCAGGATTATGTTTTCTAATGTGCATTACTTTGTATTTAACAACACTGAATTCCATCTGCCATTTGGTTGCCCTGTCACCTGATTTTGCAACATCTCTTTGTAAGTCTTCACATTCTGCTTCAGACTTAATTATCTTGAGTAGTTTTGTATCATCTGCATATTTTGCAACCTCCTTTCCCCCTTTTTTGAGGCCATTTGTGACTACTTTGAACATTAGTGTTTCCAGTACAGACTACTGGGGACACCACTATTTACTTCTCACCATTCTATAAACTTGTTTCTTATCTATTAAGCATGTTCTCATCCAGGAGACGACCTCCTCTCTTAACCACTTACTTTGTTTAAAAGCCTTTAAGGGAACTTGTCAAAGGCTTTCTGAACAGCTGAATACACTACATCCACTGAATAGCATTGCCCACAGGCTTGCTGACCCCTTCAAAGAACTTTAATAGATGGGGAAACAATTTCCATTTACAAGAATATGTTGACTCAACAAATCACATTCATCACTAAGTCTGATCATTCTGTTTGTTGCTATAATTTTAGTCAATTTATCTGATTCTTTAGTTTGGCTCCTTGGTCTGTCATTGCCAGGGTTGCTTCTGGAACTTTAGCTATCCTCTAGTCATCTAGTCCAGAAGCTGATTTAAATGAGAGATTACATACCGCACGTTAGTTTTGTAATTTCACATTGAGTTCCTTCAGAATTCTTGGGTGGCTACCATCTGGTCCTAATGACTTATTACTGTTTCAGTTTGTCCAAAACCTTCTTATCTGTCTAACAGGCTGGAAGTGATAGCTCTACCCTTCCACTGTCAATAGTTGCTACAGGCAATAAATAGATATCACATATAGATATTATGGGTCAGACTCAGGCTTTTCTGATAGCAAGTGTGAAAAACTCAGACTGTAGTGAAAGGGGAGTGGCTAGGTAATAGGTCAATTTCCAAAGGGATAGTCTAGTCCAGCGTGCAAAAAAAAAAAAACAAAAAAAAAACCACCACACGAAGGAGCTGTGTGGCACCTAAAGACTAACAGATTTACTTTTCGCATGAGCTTTCGTGGGAGAAAATTTCAGGTGTCTATGTAAAAGCCCCAGAGCCAGGGCCAGATTAAGGTCCTTGTAGGCCCTAGGCATTTCTGTTTCATAGGTCCTTTGGTGGATGCATTTTTATGGGTGTAGCAATTTCTATGGATAAATGACTCTGCCTCTTTGTGTATACACAGTGCCTATCCTTGCTCTATATATTTATTCAAGAGAAGACATTTGTTAGTTTTTAACATCCAGATAATAAAAAAGCTTAAATTTTTCCATAGGCCCTAGGCCAGGGGTCTCAAAAATATGGCTCACGGGCTGCATGTGGGCCCTAAAGCTATTTCATGCAGCAACACTATTGTTACCAGTATTCGCAATATTTTATGAAAAGGTTTCAGTGGTGTGGCCCTCAGGCTAAAGTACTAGTCCTCATGCGGCTCTCATGGTGATTTGAGCTTGAGATCCCTACCCTAGGCTAGGGCTACCAGATACCAAAGCTTGGAAAGGAGGACAGGGAAGTATGAAAAGGAGGACATCAGAGGACACATGGAGAAAGTGTAGTATTAGTGTAATATTTTCCTGTTTTTAAGGGGCCCTGGAATGCTTCCCCTAAAAATAAGGTTTTCTGTGGCATTCCAGCATCCTTTAACCCCTGTAAGTAAAAAGCCAGACAAAAAAAAAAAAAAAACCAAATCACATTTTAAAACCAGAGTCATAACTATGGTGGGCCAACAGATTAAAGGGTGGCTTTTGAGGCGCCAGCTCCAAGCACTAATGGCAAGGGGCGCATTCCAATCAGAACACACCCTGGGTGGCAAAAAATGGTGTTATGGCTCCATTTAAAATGCCTGCCAGACAGAGGACATGAAGGTAAAAAGGAAGACATGTCCTCCTTAAAAAAAAAAAAAAAAAAAAAAAAAAAAGAAAGGGGGGGGTTGTGTGGCACTTAAAGACTAACATATTTACTTTTCGCATGAGCTTTCATGGGAGAAAATCCCACTTCATCAGATGCTTCAAAGACAGGTGAACTTACAGAATGGAATGAAAATAAATGCAAGGAGGTGTAAAACATAGGATCGGGTCATGCAGTAACAGCAAATCAGAGCAGTTGTTAGGTTCAAACCCTGGGAAGTGCCACACAACCTTTTTTTTTGTTTGTTTGTTGAACACAGCTATCCCTCCGGAAAATGTCCTCCTTTTGCCTGATGTTTGGTAACCTTACCCTAGGCGCAGTGCCTACTATCCCTATCGGATAATACAGCCATGCCCTGCTCTCAGCCCTGTCCCTATTAAAAATCAAGCCAGTCGCCCTACTGAAGAGGCACAATACAGGCTTGGGAAATTAAGGCTGCATCTAGTCCTTGAGTTTAAAGGCATGCAGCATACCTCCAACATTTACTGAGAGGCTGCATGTTAAATAGCCAAGGCTCCTGCCCCACATCAGATGCTGGCAGCATCAGGGGGCAAGTGCTGAACCACCCGCATGCAATGCTGAGTGCCCTTAGGAGGACAATTTCCAAAGGGATAGCCAAAAAACCAAGGAGTTATGTGGCACTTTAACATTTATTTAAAAAATAAAATTTAAAGGATTTAAAAATAAATCTGTTAAGTCCTAAAGTGCCACACCACTCCTTGTTTGCTTATGAGGACAGCCCGCCCATGCAGGTGGAGGGCAGCGAGCTGCCAACGCGGCGGGGGCGCCTGCAAGCCCCGCATTCCCCACCCGCGTGCAGCCAGGCGGGCGCGGCGCGCAGGCGCAGTGGCGCAGCTCGGCGCGCGCACAGCCGGGCCACGCGGCAGCGGCTGCGGCACCTCCCCTCGGCCCGCAGCCTGGGCGCTGCCCGCCCCGCCCGCGGACTGTACCATCCCGCGCCGGGCCGTACCATCGCGCGGGGGGGGGGGGCGGAGACGGGATTCGGCGTGGGCGCAGTCGGCGGCGCGTTCGCGAGGCGTGGCTCCCCCCTCCGGCCCTTCTCGCTTTAGCGAGCCCCGCTCCGCCCGCCGCTGGGCCATGCGCGCTCCCGCCCGGCCTTAGGAGCAAGCCAGGCACCCCCCTCAGGTGAGCGAGCCCGGCTAACGGTTCGCCTCGCGCAGCGGCGGCGGTTGGGCCTGGCGCGGCGCGAGCCGGCGGGGGGAGGGGTCCTGGGTGTGGCCGCGCGGCCGTTAGGGTCCGTTAACGGCAGCTGCGGCCTGGTCCCTTTTCCCGGAGGCCTGAGCCCGGGGTCGCCTTTGTAGCGAGCGGCCTGTGCCCCGGCAGCTGAGCCGCGTTACTCAATCAGGGCCGGGGAGGCCGAGCGTTTCAGGCCTCAGCTGTTTCTGTGCGGGGTAAAGTGGAATTAATATGCAAATCAGAGTGTGTGAAAGCAGGATTAAACCGTCGCTGCGGCCGCTTTCCCCATTGCAACAGGTCAAATGACCGCAGCCTGCCCAGGGCTGGAAGCGGAACAGCTGGTCTGAGCTGTTCCTGTGTGAGCTGGTCCCCGGCCTTACACTCCCTTCCCTTTATTTTCCTCCGTTTCCAAAGGGGTAGCCGTGTTAGTCTAGGCCAGCAAAAAAACCCAAGGAGTCGTGTGGCACTCTAAGACTAACAGATTTATTTTTCACATGAGCTTTCATGGGAGGAAATCCCACTTCGTCTTTGAAGCATCTGACGAAGTGGGATTTTCTCCCACGAAAACTCATGTGAAAAATAAATCTGTCAGTCTTAGAGTGCCACACGACTCCATGTATTTTCCTGCCTTTCTGTCAGTTCCCCCATCTTCCAAGCGCTTGACCAAGTGGTTTTTTCTCGCAGGGAAGCTCATGTGAAAAATTAATCCGTTAGTCTTCAAAAGTGCCACGCAACTCCTTGTTTGTTCCCCCCCCCCCTTTCTCTCAAGATTAAAAAATGTTTCAGGTCACTTAATGTTACTGGTGGGTTAAAGGGTAACAAATTTCTTTTGGTGTAAGAAACAAGGAGTCCTGTGGCACTTTTGAAGGCTAACAGACTGATTTATCGTATGAGCTTTCGCAGGAGAAAATCCCACTTCATCAGATGCGTGATGAACTGGGACTTTCTCCCATGGAAGCACATGCGATAAATAACTCTGTTTGCCTTTAAAGGTGCCGCAGGACTCCTTGTTTGTTTTTCTGAATAGACTAACACAGCTGCTCCTTTGGATTTCGGCATAAGCTTTCTTGGGCTCCAAGCTGCTTCATCAGATGTGCCAAGTTCAAGGATCTGACAGAGTGGGTTGCAGCCCAGGAAAATGTGTGCGTGAAAAAGTTGGGTTAGTCTTTCAGGTACTGCAGCAAAACAAGCAAGGAGTCCTGTGGCCAGGGGCCTCACTGGCACCTGGCACACCAGGCATGTGCCCTGAATGCCTGCGCAAGTGCCCCGGGTCCTGGAGGGGCCCCGCCTCTCCTGGTCTCCAGCTGGATCAGGCCCGAGACCTGGGGCCCAGCTGCCCGGGGCCACGGCTGCCGCTCCCAGCCCTGGCCCTGGCCAGGGATCTGGGGCCCAGCCGCCTGCAGCAGTGGCAGCCACTTCTGGCCCCTTTAAAGGCTGAGCAACGCAGCAGCTGCGGCTCCACGCCCTGTCCCTGGTCGGGGTTGTAGGCAGAGGGCGGGGCCTGGGCCCGTGTCCCAGGTCATTCTCTGGGGCAGCGACACCCCTGCCTGTGTCACTTAAAGACTAACAAATTTATTCGGCGTCTGACGAAGTGAGATTTTCTCCCACAAAAGCTCATGAGATAAATAAATCTGTTAGTTTTTAAGTGCCACAGGATTTCTTGCTTGTTTTGATGAACTAAACGAATACTGCTGCCCCTTTCAAACCAGGGGCCACAGGACTCTCATTCTTTTTGCTGTTCACAGACTAGCATAACTACTTGTCTGGAAACTGTCACTGCTGGCTTCATTTCTTACTGACATTCCTGGGTCGGAAGGGTTTCAGAACTTCAGACTGAAGTGTTATTTTATCACATTGAGCAAAGGATAATGTTAATCAGTGAAACACAGAGATTTAGAGGAACAGAATACTGGTATCTGGGTAGGAAGCCCTATCAGTACTGGAAAGTTGTTTCCCTGTTGCTGGCATTGGTTATTAATAATAGATTCAGTGCTGAAAATACTGGTGTGTGTGGGATAGCACCTTTTGAGTAATAGTACTGAAAATGGTTTTGTCACGTAACACTAGTAAAGTCAACTTTGTGGTCAGTAACAGACCAGGTCCAGGGGGGCAGCCTTGTTAGTCTAGTTCAGCAAAACAAACAAGGAGTCCTGTGGCACTTTTAAAGACAAATAAATAAATAAATGTATTAGTCTTTAAAAGTGCCATAGGCCTCCTTGTTTGAGTAACAGATCAATTTCCTATTACCCAAGTTCTATTTTTAGATTTACGGAATAAATAGGGAACTCACACTTTTTAAAATGTAAGACAGTAACTTATGTTTGTGTGTGTGCATATATGTACACACACACACACACATGCTTGCTGCTTTTTTCTATTAATAAATGGTGTATGTATATTGTACTTCTCATCTCTATTGAGATAAGTTTTCAAACCAAATTCCTTTCAGACTCAGAAGCTTGCTCTAATCCTATTGCTAAAAGTAAATATTGATATCAAAGATTTTGAATCTTGTAAAAAATCATAGGAAATTTGGGCTTTGTCTACACTGGAAGGAAATTATCAAAAACCTATCATGCATTAGAATATCAGCAAATTGAGAAGTATGCGGTATCAGTGTTACTTGTGTTAATCCAAAAGTGATTTCTTGCCTGTCCTGCTGTGCTAGAGTGAGCTCCTGCAGGGTTACTTAGGTTCCCAGTGGGAGAGCGAAGAAGGAAAGTCTGCTCATAAGAATTCTGTTAGCTATGTTGAGAGTGATGCAGAAATACGTACATCAGTATGTTAGTGGAATGAGCTATTTGTTAATGCTGCTGTAGCCAGTTGGCGCACTCTGTATTGCACATGCAGTCTTGGGCTTCAGTAACACACACATGCGCACGCACAAATCTTGATTAAAATGTACACCCTTTAGTTAGTTAAACCCTTTTGACAAAATAGATGTTTCTAGTGTTTGCTGCAATCAGTTCATATGTGAGGCTTATGTACAACATAACTACTGTAGCTGTATGCTAGTCAATTTACATTTCTACAAAGGTTACTTTTCTTTATTTGGGAAACAGGTATGTGAGCAGACTAAAAACAAATAGAGAAAATTCATGTAGAAATGTTTTAGTATTTCTGTTAATATGAGGCTAGTGATATGACAAAATGAGATTTAAATTAGTATGGCAGAGTCTTTAAAATTGAAAAATACATTGAAAGTATGTAATATATCATTTTAAAACATGAAACCAGGGAAAGAATGTTACATTTTATCTGATTACATGTGCAAATTATGAAAGACTTAGTGGTTTGATCTTCAAAATTAGTAGTATATTGAAAATCCTGTCCTGTTGCGAGATGTCTAAAGTGCACTACCAGATTTCCTGTTCAGTCCAGTTTTCAGGATTTTGGATCTTTTCTTGAATAATGATCAGGTCATCAAATACTAGATTGTTGCCACAGTGTTTATATAAAATGAAATCTGAATACTTAAAGTTTGCTTTTTCATTATCCAGACCGTCTTTATGTTCTTTAGATAACTTTATCTACTGCTACTTTTGTCTGATTACTATATTATCCTGAATGCTTAAAAACTAGGATTGTTGTTGGGATTCTGAAAGGTCTTCCTGGAAAAACTCAAACAAATATTTGTAATGTATAGTGCTATGCACATTGAGTGCCACTCTTGTAAGGAAGACAGTGTCTTTAATGGATGCTACAAAGCTTACAACTGTGTAAAATTTTAAGGGTGATATTGGAATTAAATGTAAAACTTACAGAGCATATTGTAAATATTACTCTCTTGTTACTGTCTTATGTGAATTTAAGCCTTTGAATAGGTGCTAAGGCGGGGTCAGTTGATTTGCTGCTTTGAATTTTGAGAGTCAGTTCAAAAAGCCATGTGTAATTGGTAAGAAATCTGGTGGTTGTGGTGAAGTGATATTTGACGCTTTCATTACTGTGCAGTACAGACATTTATTTACCTAGAGAGATACAATGATAATGTAGAGCTTTTTTTTTTTGGCTTTAGAGCACTTA
Source organism: Podocnemis expansa (assembly GCA_007922195.1). Classification (NCBI taxonomy): domain Eukaryota; kingdom Metazoa; phylum Chordata; order Testudines; family Podocnemididae; genus Podocnemis; species Podocnemis expansa. The sequence continues at coordinate 5,773,792 of ML682074.1, read as the reverse complement.
ATCTTGATACTATCAATGGATTACTAATGCGATCCCTGAAAGAATGTGATTTACTTTTTATAAAGCATGGGTAACACTACAGTAGTCTTGAACAATTTAGAAATTTTTTCTAGAGCTCATGAAGAAGTGCACCTCATCCTTTCTCATTTGGCAGATTACCATAGGTTTGAGCCCCTTATTTCATCTTTCTCAAATAGATAAGTATACTGAACTTTATATCTATGTATGAGACTTCTGTGTTTTGCAGCCTTGTGTTTTGTAATAGAAATTGTATGAAAGATGCTAAATGGAGAACTAATTGAATAATCATGAAAACATAAGCCAAAATAAAATTTGTTGTGGTATCTGATTATTGATTGGAATGAAAATAAATGCAAGGGGGTGTAAAACTTAGGATCAGGTCATACAGTAACAGCAAATCAGAGCAGTTGTTAGGTTCAAACCATGGGAAGCCTGAAGTCAAATTACCTTTTGTAATGGGAAAAGAACCCATAGTCTCAATTAAGTCCTGCTTTCACAGAATTTAGCTTACATATTAACTCGAGTTCAGCTGTTTCTCTTTGAAGTCTTGATGTCCCAGCCACATCTCTGATGACGGTCATTAACAAATCATTTATCGAGTGATTAGAAAGATGGAAGTGCTCAGCAACTGGTTTCTTTGTTTTGTGATTTCTAATGTCAGCTCTGTGTTCATTTATTCTTTTGCACAGCGATCGTCCTGTTTGTACAATGTATAAGGTGTTGGGGCATTTCATGATGGCATAGATCACATTAGTAGATGAGCAGGTAAATGAGCCTTTGATTCCATTCTGCAAGTTCACCCATCTTCAAAGCATCTGACAAAGTGGGATTTTCTCCCACGAAAGCTCATGCAAAAAATTAACCTGTTAGTCTTAAAGTGCCACACAACTCCTTGGTTTTTTTTTTACTGGACTAGACTAACATGGCTATCCCTTTGGAAACTTTCAAAACCTGGCCTGAATGTAAACAGTGCTGTGGTGGTGGGGTGTTCTGCACTGAAGCAAATACTCTGAGCGTTGAACTGCCCCATTCATTTCATTGGGTGCTACATCAGATATCCATGATGCTTTAAATGTCAACATTATTTCACAGCTCATCAAAGATGTTAAGCAAGGAGACAAAGCATCACATTCAAAGAGATGAACTATCACATTAGGAAGAGCTACTTTAACATTTCCTAAAATATGTGAATGCAAGGAGCCGGGGTGGAGATGGCAGTGGCAGAGCAAAAAATTAACCACATATGCTAAGATTTTTTTAGTAGCAGAAAGAGGGATTGGTTTCATTTTCTTGAGGGGAGACTTGACTAGAAAAAGTTTGAGAAATGTTAATATGTTAGATTCAATTACTAAAATACTTGCACTGTGTCACTTAGTGAAATGCCTGCAAAAAGTTAGAAGAGGGAAGAATGTCTCAGTTAAAAGATTGAGCCTCTTTTACCCTGTCTGCAGCATGAATTTGCTCTTTTAAAGGTACATTTTGTTTGCTAGTTTGCAGAAGCCATTGTTTTTCCTCCTTCAGATGTTGGATCTCAGACATGTTTTAATCATAAATTTTTATCACAGGGTTGCTGCTTCAGACTAAGTATTCCCGAAACTCGGCTCTTCTGTTCTAAAGTAGTATTAAAAGAACTGTACTTTTAAGTTAAATTTCCAATAAGATCCTTTACAAATAAAAATTGAACTGAATGTTAACATGTTTCCTAAATGAGGTTAAGGAAGCAGGAGCCACTCCTGATGGTCACCTTCTTGTTCTGTATCTTATGCCCATCATGGTAAACTGCAGCAGCCGCTGGATGCTTTCTTCCTTCTAATCTCCTAAAGAGAAGGAAGGCTCAGGGTTCTTTAGAGGATGGAAAGAGCAGTTTTTTATCAAGCAGCTGGTAACATCCAAATCTTTTTGCCTCTTGATCGGGTGCCCAGATACCCATAGTAGCATATATAATGACAGGAAACCTAATTTACAGACAAAGTAACATTTTCTTCCACAACTTGCCCTTACAAATTGCCAGCTAAGACAGGAGGCCCACCTTGCAGGGTCTTAGAGCAGGGGGTCTCAAACTCAGATCACCATGAGGGCAGCATGTGGACTAGTGTGTTAGCCCAAGGGTCGCACCACTGAAACCTTTTCATACAACGATGTTGCAAATATTGGTAACGATTGTGTTGTTGTGGGCCTCATGAAATAGCTTTAGGGGCTGAATGTTTGAGACCCCTTTCCTAGAGCCTGGCTCTAGGTTGAGCCCAACCATGTACAGTACATTTAAACAGCTCCTTCATTCAAACCTCATGAACCTGAGTCAGCTGCTGTGAACTAGCCACAGATTTTTGGTTGCAGTGTAGACCCACCCTGTGAGTAGGGCCCTACCAAATTCACAGTCCATTTTGGTCTGTTCCACAGTCATGGTATTTTTACAGTAATAACTTTTTAATTGTTTCAGGTGTTTACATCTGAAATTTCAAGGTAGTTTTAATTGTGGGGGTCCCGGTTCAGAAAGGGCTTCTGAGGGATTGCAAAGCTATTGTAAGGGTGTTGTTGGATCCATCTGCTGTCAGCAGCAAAATAGAAGCGAGGGTTGTAAGATATGTGGTGATCATCACTTGGGGTCGATGGGCAGAGCTGGCCGTATGGGTGAGCAACAGCTCAGGGTCCCCTGATCAAGGGTCCCCGTTGTCTATTTCTCTTCTCCTAGCCAGTCAAGGCCACTTTAACTCCTGTGTGCTGGGCCCAGGGCTCGGGAGGGGCAGAGCTGGAAGCGCAGCAGATGGAGCTTCTACAGTGTAGCTGGGAAAAGACAAGACTTCCTCTTCCCCTGTATGAGTCTCTTCTGGGGCTAATTGAGGCCCAGCTCTGGGAATCTTCCTTGGCTGCAGGAAGCTCTGTGGCAGTGTTTCTTTCAGAGAGCATGGTGCTGCCTTACTTCTGTGCAGCCTTCAGAGCTTCTTGCAGCCTGTGGAGGCTCCTGGAGGTGCATCTGATTTGGCTTGGGGAGTGGCCCCTGCAGGGCAAGAGGAAGTCCCATCGCACCCAAGCCCTGCTGGGACTAGAAGCTGGAATGTGACACACAGTAGAAGCCCCAGCTGGGATGACCTCAGCCCTACCTCTTTGCATCCCTACCCAGATATCATGGGGGGTGGGGAGGGGGATTAGATTTCACAGTCCAAGATGCATTTTTCAGAGCAGTGAATTTGTTAGGGCCCTACCTATGAGGCAAGCCTTGAAAGCCATGCTAACGCTTCAGCTGTTGCATGCCTTTTTCATCTGAGCAGAGGACAACAGATGAAAACATGAAACTTACTTTGTGCTGATTACCAGTTTCTTTTGAGTGAAATTGAGTGTTGGGCACAATCGATTAAAGATGTAAATTATTGTTTAACAAAACAAATGTTTAAATGATTTAATTATGTCAGTTAAATGTTTAACTGATTTAATATTTTACATTCCTAGGCAATCAACAGGGAAGGAGGGGAGCAACTGTGGACTAGATGGGGACATCCTGACTTGCCTCAGTTCCACCACTGCACAGGACCCTGGCCCCTTCAGTCACTCCAGAGCAGGCCCTCCAGAGCTTGGGCGCTGCTGCCATTTCAGCCTGCAGAAGGGGACAATAAGATACCTCTGCTCCTTGCCCACCCCATGAGCCCATCCACCCTCCTGGCCCTGCCCAGGACTGAGGTTACCCCCCCCTTGTTTGCCCAGCTCTCCCAGACCCTTCACCTGGGTGTACCCTAGCTATTGCCATCCAGCTTACTGCTGCTCTATCTGGTGCTGGTGACAGACCTGTAGGGGCACCAGGGGCCTTTCCTCCGTATGACTGAGCAAATGTGCCAGGCCTTGCCATTGTCCCTCCCTGCAGCATTCCATTTCCAGTCAGCCCTCCATGGGCGTGCCCCCCCCCCTTCATGCAGCAAACAGTTATATGGTTAACTTAATTTGTAAATGGTAAGACTAATACTTACTAATTAACTGTTAGGGATTTTATACAGTCTATAAAGTCTGTAGACTACAGTCTATAAAGAACCAGCTAAACTGTGTAGGCCTGAAATTCTTCAGGGCCTACTCTATAAATTAGTTTGGTAGAATTCAGCTTTTAAATTTGATGGTAATATTCACTTTAAAGCAATTTCCCCCTATTTTTATCATTTTAAATTTTCAGTTGCACAAAATCGGAGTGGGTCAGACATTCCTCAATGACCAATATCTAGATTAAAAAAGTTAAGCTTTATAACTGATAACGCATAAATTGTCAACAAATGTCAGAAATATACAAGCTCTCAGATACCACTGTGCGAGTGATATGAATGCCTTGATAAGCGTGTGTCAGGATTCAAGGGAGGTCAGAGTCATGGCATTATTAAAAAAAAGGAGTTTGCCCATGGATAGTACATATATTGCCTTATGCGGTGTTTGGAATTGGGGCTCCAGGCTCCTTCACTCCGTGTGTTGGAGGTGGAGAACGAGCAGTAAAGCAGTTCAGACACTGGTGTTCCTTTTATGTGAAGCAGGTAGGAAGCAGAGCAGTCTCTGTGCTGCTTACTCTTTTCTGGAGAGAGATGGGAGCATCATGCTAATGGCCTTTTGCAAAGCAAGAGGGAAGGAGTGGTGCTGATGTAACTTCTCCTTTGGAGAGCAGCTGACAGAGAAGCTGGAGTCCTTAATGCTTGTTTTGAAGGAGAGAGATAGCAAAGTTGTATGTGGGAGAAGTGTTGTTGGGAGGCTGAGGGTGTTCTGCATGTTCCACAGCCTTGCAAAGGGGTAGCAAGTCCCAGTATTCATTTGATGGGCAGATTTCTTTTATCTGAAGGAGGGAAGAAATCTCAGATTCATTGATGGGCGTGTGAGTAAGATACCAGAACTAATGAATTTAGTGGGGCTGAAGGAGAGACCAGAATTCATTTAGTATGGTGTTTGAAAGAGAAATAGATGGGTCTTAAATTTTTTATTGTACAGTAAATGGTTAATGAGTTCTGTACCTGCTGCAATATTATGTACACGCTTCTGCTGGAGGTAGGATGCAAGGAAAGGGCTTTATTTTAATACAATTATTTGTATTAAATACAAATACAAATGTCAGTTTTTCTAAGATGCTGAGGACAAACATCTGTTAATTTCACTTGGGGTTTTAGCTGGTCAAGTCTTCTGAAAACCAAGGCCTACAAAATGCAAGAGAACTTATGTAGATGAAAATTAATATAAAGATTATACTGATGTAGTGAGTGTTTTTTCCCTGAAGTGCAACTCTTTGTGAATGCAGAAGTTCAAAAACTAGTTACCACTTCATGATTTTTCTTGCTTTATAGGTGAGCAACATGAAATTTTGATTACTTCTCCCTTGAAGAAGCTTTCTTTGAAATTGATTGGAGTACACTGTAGCTAGTTTGTTACTTAACTTTTGAGAATAATACTTTTATATTGTTTAAGCACTGATTTTGAGCTCTGTGATGCAGAATCTGTGGAGTTGACAGTCTTTATAGGTCCAGTCTGGTGACCTCTTCTGAGTTCTTTTCTTGTGTGACTAAGGTTTGCAAGATCAAACCTAAAAGATGCCTTTTAGAAAGTAATAGTAATCATGCTTGTAACATGACTCTTTTCTAAAACAAGAAACCATAAGACTTCCTTTTAGAAAGGTCTTAGTCCACTAAAATTTAGAATACTGTCTAAATGGTTTGTATTCTTTTTTTTGCCTCACAGATGACTGGTTACTCATTCAGATATTTAAAATTACATGTTCCATTTTGCTGCACACATTCATTTTTCCAGTTTAGGTGCTACGAGGAATGTTGCAAAAAGACTTTGTTTTTTTTTCTGGAGCCTTTTTTCAAAATATTTTTAATTAATAAACTTTTCTGGAAAGCTTATCACCATATGACGTGAGAATATCTTAAACATTAACAAATTTATTCTCCTAAAGCAGCCCTTTGTGGTAGGCAGTGGAGGCACAGAGATTAAATGATTTGTCCATGGTTATACCAGTGATCTTTGGCACTTGTAAGATAGTACCCAAATCATTTGAGTCACAGATTGGTGTATTTTAACCACAAGCCCATCCTTACTGACATCTTTATAAAAGAAATCATGCTAAATTGTGATCTATCAACTAAGTTACTTGTACAAAATAGTTGAGGGGAAAGTGTAGCAACCTGGATATTGCCCACAAATTGACACAATCTTAGTAAAATAATAGCTTGCTCATCTTAAAAAGAAAAAAAAAAAAGAGTCAGGCCAATAGCTTTGTTTTTTGCGGTTGAAAGTGTTTACCTACAAGGGCAGAATAAAGTAAATTTATCCAAAGGTAGAGTCTAAGATGAGGTGGGGGGGGGACGGACCATCAAGTTCTAAGGGGAATTCGAGGACAGAAGTCTCCACTAACTGCTTGGAGGTGCTGGAAATTCGTAGAACCTGTTTGGATTCTTTGTCTTCCATAACAGGCTCTGTTTATTAAGCATCTGACAGATCTGAAGCTTTGTTTCCTCTAGCTGCTGGAAAGTACAAGGAACTTTGTCTCCTTTCCTCCTGCTACCCAGCTTCCTGAGTGTTGAGAGAAGCAAGAGGCCTGTTACTCTGCTCCTTCTCTCAGAACCTCCTGCCTGCTGCAAAGAAATAGAGAAGAAAGATGTGTCTGCTGTTCCACCCATTCCCAGCCCCTGTTTTTGGGTCATACTCCTCTGTGAATAAGTTCATTCTCTTCTGTGAATAAGTTTGCTATTGCTCATAGTTTTCCCAAACAGCAGCTGCATGAAATTGAACATCTGCAAAAGTTGATGTCATAGGTTCCTGTGCTCACTAGAGAGCTTCCACTTGAGTGTGGGTGAATGGATTTTTGGAGCACTGCATGTTGACATAACTAGAACAAGAAGAGTAAATAACACGTTTAAATTAAAAATTGTACAGTAAAACCTCTGTAGCTATCCCTAGCCTATAAATCTTAACCAGTAAAAAGTATAACAAACATATACATAGGAAAGAGGAGAAACAGTAATAGTGATCTTCTAGTCTAAGTCTGTGTCTATGCGATCTTTTCCTAAACTTCCCTTTTGTGCCACCATTGATAAGTTCTACCATGGTGGCAATACCAGCAATATTAGTGTAAACCGGTTGCTTGATGCTTTAACTTCCAGGTGGTCTGGAGCTGCTTTGGGTGTTTTTCGCTGAGACTAGGGGTAAACCAGCTGGTTTGCACTAGCACTGCCTCCTGTGGTAGCAATGCATAGGCAGAAGAAAGGCTAGCGCAGGCACCGGCTTTGTCTGCACTAAAAAAAAGTTGATATACTATGTCAGCTTACAGTGGTAGCTGACATCCACACTATCCTCATTGGGTTGCTGGAGTGTGTCCTCACCAGGAGCACATCCATCGATCTAAGAAGAGCACTGTGGGAGCTGACAGAGGAGGAGCCAGGGTCCAGCTAATCACAGCTCCTTCTCTCCTGGTTCGGGCTTGAGTTTTCTTACCAGTTTCATCAGGAGAGGTGATAACTCTATCACCAGTATAAGGAGACATCGTATTGCCTTGACTAAGCTGACAAAAGCCCTACACCTCTTTTTGAGGTGGTTTTATTTTGTTAAAAATAAAACAGATTTGTCAATGGGGTGTGGATGTGATTGCAGTGTGTACACCACCTCTTTTTTATTTATTGCATGAGCTTTCGTGGGAGAAAATCCCACTTTGTCAGACATTTTGAAGATGGAGAACTTGCAGGACTCCTTGCTCATTTTGCTGAACTAGACTAACATGGCTGCCCCTTTGGAATACCTCTGTTTTGCTGACAAAAGCTGACTTGTGTCGTCAAAAACTGTCTGGTGTGGACCAGCCCAGAATCTAGAAGTCTGGAGTAATGGCTCTGACATAAATCCTCAGTTAAGCCATTCTGTTCATCAGCAGTGGTAGGTCTAGTTTGCTATGCCTAACTACTTATAAAGAATTGCACTTCGTCATGGCAGGAATGATTTTGTGTGTCAAGTCCCAATTTTGAAAATACTTTGTTTAAATCTTAGGTTACTCTTTGTTCAAGGTCTGAGCACTTTCCTCACAGGCAGAATTTGTCCAAGTACCTAGTAAGACTGTGTATCAGGAACGCAGAAAAAATTACTGATTTCAAGGGTAGACTTGTATTTCTGAGTCACAGCACTGTAGGCAAAATATCTATGGGTTTTGAGTTCTTATTTATTTTTGAAAGCTTTTGTTTTCTGTGCGCTAAGTTATTGTACCAAAACTTCAAACCATGTTTTTTAATTATTGAATTTGGGTAAAGATTTTGTAAGCCCCCCTCCCCCCCCTTTTGGAGGCTTGAACTCCAGCTTTCATTGTCTCAGTTTTTGCCTCTGGCTTTATATAAGTCAGTTTTAATCTCCACTGTGTGAAATGCTTGCAGGATGGATTCCAGAAAAATTCATTTTTGCTTATGAACTGCACAGAAGGTAGGCTAGGACTTATTTATCAGCCTTTCTTTTGAACATCAAAGTTTGAGGCTTGGTGTATAAAAGCTGTTGATGCTGCCTACCTATTTTATACCTCCGTCCTAGCTGACGTAGAAATTTGTTGCCAGAAGCAGCTTTCCTCTTTTGATTTCCTTGGGTTTTAAAACAAAAAGAAAAACCCAATCCACAGAGTGCTGAGAAACAATGACCAGGAAAAACACTGACTGCTCTGAACCCTGAAGAGTAAAATCTAGGTCACAGAGATATTGCTAGCAAGATGTGGGCAGAACTTGTAGGAGGGGAAACTTCAGCCTATGATATAGACGGTAGGTTCAAAGTGGCGTTGAGAAATATTGCACTATGCTTTCTCCTACTTTCCGGTGAGCAGCAGAAGTCAAAATGAGACCTGTGTGCATGAGGATGCTTAAATCCTCTGAATGGTGCTAGTCCTCAGACATCAGTAAAAATTCGGGTTCTTGAAGACGAGGAAAAGAAGTTACATAGATGGTTAGCAGCAAACCAAAGCTGCCCAGAAAATACCCCTAAGGGTGGAAAAAACATAAATTGTAATTTTTTTGGTAACGCTGTTAATCTAAGTGTTGGAACAAATTTCTGTTCCTAAAAACAGTAGGGAAAAGCTTCTTCATGCCATCTTTTGAGCTAAGGTAATAAAATTTCTTAAGATTGAAGTGGAAAGTTCAGGGTTTCAAACAAATAGCTAAAGTAATTAAGGAATTTTCAACTCTCTCCATTTTGTCATGAGTTCTGTAATTTTTGGTATGTGTTAAAGCTCAGGCTACTGGAGTTGTGTTATTACATGACTCTTGCCCTAATGATTGTGGACGAAAGCTGAAAAATGCAAAGCAAATGTACCCTAAAAGCTCAAACCAGAAGACAGATAATACTTTTATTATTGTAAAGCCAATTTCATGATTTTTTGAACACTTGAGATTGGCAATACTGCTTTAGTTTCCATCCATGATTCAGTCTCTATAGTCTGTTTTGAGTTAATTTAGAAATTAACTTTGCACAAAACATTATTGCTCCTAAACACAACCCATGATATGTATTGGAGATGGATGTGTGAAGGGAAATATCTCTTGAGTTCTCTCATTAATGGAAAAAAGCAAGCTGGTAAAAGTGGGAACAGCATATTATTTATTTTTTTTACATCAAAGTTATAGGCTATAAAGGACTTGGACAAACATAATAGTTATAAACACTGATGTGTATATTGCCTGTGTTGCATGGTGGTATATATTGATATATTCATGGTGTGTAAATATATTTTACCTTCTTCTTTCAGTGTGTTTTCAAGTACACGCAGTATACTCTATTACTCTGTTGTACATACATGAAGTATGGTTGGAAAGGGAAAAATATTTTTTGTAAGAAGTATGCTGCGTATTCATAATTTGTGTTCCTTTTTTTGTGGTTAGTGCTTGATTTGAGGACAAGTGGGTCTGTAAGGAAATGTGTAGTTCTGGGAGAGAGGTGGCTTTGGTGGGTGACACAACAGCAAGGAAATGCACACTTTTGGGAAAAACTAAAATACCTTTGAGACATCATTCAGGTCTTCAACTCTGAAATTAACTTTTAAACTGGCATCAATTTCTCCATTCCAAACTGGTCCTTCTGCTAGCTGCTTGTCAGATGGCTCCTTGACCATCCTGAAGGCCTGGCCATCCTGTCTCTCATAACCCTCAAAAATGGATGTAGCTTATCCTGACTCCTTTTCAGGGGCTAATAGGAGCACAGAGTGAATTGTGCCTGCTTCTTAATGGCTGCTAGGATGACACACCTTTAAAAGCACCTCAGGATACGTGCACTAGTTTAACTTCTTTCCTGTTTCCCTAGTTTTCATTTGTTTAGATTTATAAGATTCAAAACCAGTACACTGGTAATTTAAAAAAAAAAAAATGTATTGTTCAACAGTGGATCCTCCACTTGGGATAGAAACTACAGTGGATGGCCACTGATTTCGTAGCACAGCTTCATCTTTCTTCTTCCCCCTTGTTTCACAGGTATGATTCACAGTTTAGCAAAGGGGTGAGATCCAGCATATGTGACTCTTTCAAAGTGCAGGTTTCAGACGTATGGTTAAGTTACTTGTCTCATGCTACAGCTGAAGAACTGAGTCATGTTATGTTTTTATAATAATTAAATGTTTCTCCAGCCTTTTTATGTGTAAATGATTCAGTTTTATATGACTTGCAGATGTTTGGCAGATCTGTCTTTGCATTTTATTGTGGCGTTTAAATTAGGCTGGAGCATATTTTACTGTCTGATCACAGGATTGAACTCTTAGGCCTTGTCTGAATGGTAAAGTTTCATCTGTATAACTTAAAAATAATTTAAATTGATTTATCCAAATCAGTGTAGATCTGAGTGGATGATGCTCTTGTCTGGGTTTAAAAATGGCATTTTTTAAGCTTAAACCAGTTCTCAGTCAACTTATGTTAAACTAGGGAAAACCATGGTTGGTTGGGAATAGGTTAAACTAAAATCCAGAAAACCCCATTTTTAAACCTAAATAAATGTGTCATCCATGCAGGGATTTGCATATATTAGGTTAAGGGCAACGAGAGTAACTTTCTCATATAATCAAGGCCTTAGATGAAAATGAATGCATTATTTAATTTTACTAGAGATAGTTAAGGAATGAAAGATACATAGAATATTTTTTGGAACCTTCTACCCACTTTCTGAAATTGTAAATGGACTCTCTTCTCTCCCCTAAGCAGGTCGGTAATGAGAAAAGAATTCTGGTAATTATTTCAGTCATTAAAGCCATGTGTATATATTTTTTAGGCTTTTAAAATACAGATGCAGACAAATCATAATTTTTCTTTCCACAGTTTAATCAAGACATGTAAAATGAATTAGTATGGGGTAAGGAATACTTCCTTTTAGTGTAAAGCAAGTTTGATCCAGGGAATATCTGTTAGAAAAGAAACTCCTTATCTTTTGGCAAGAAGGTCACCAGCATTTCAGGCTGACTGTTGACTGCATGGTACAGATTCTTCTTATATAAACACAACCTTTACTTTCCAGAACACTTAGCCAGTGCCAGGCTAGTTCTGGAACATAAACATCTTGCATAAAAGGATTTTTCAGCTTTATTTTAGTAGAGGTGATACAGAAGTACTTTGTGCAAACCATGAAGTTTCTTAAGGATAAAGAACAGATTCTGTTAATTTTTCTAATGTTAAATGATCTTTTGAAAATGGTGCAATGCTGCTTGACTGAACATTTTTTATAATTCTAGAAGACATGAGAAACCATCAGAATGCTTATTAATCATAACAGAACAGGTATCATAACTGATGGCTGAAATGGTTACACCTTCCATGTACTCTTACTAGTGTATTTGCAGAAATAAGGTTTTTCATTTTCAGTTGTGAGGTGGTTACTAAGTGACTTCATAACGAAATTGTGGCTCACAGTGAATTTTAAAGCATTTTAATGTCATATATGTCTTTAAAAGATTGTCGAAAAACTACTTGTCGAAATAAAACCCCTAATATCTAATTTTGGAAAAACTTTAGATGGATTTAAACTTGAAAATAATCGACCAAAGAGGTATTTTTTCATGTTGTATATGTAACAAAACCAGTGTTAGCATTGAGGATAATGTCTTCGGGTAATCAGTAACATGTAAAAAGACAAATGTTTATATCCCCTCGTTTCAGTGTGAGATGATACAGCTGTACAGTAAAAGTCACAGCTGCATAATTATGCAAACTGCATAATGCCTCACTTTAACAGCAGTGCCATAGAAAGCAGGAGGTGGGAAATATTGCAGAAGGCTACTTGTATTACACATCTAATTCTGGTTTTGTAAATGGCTGTTAGAGTAGTACATTCCTTTCAGTGAAATCTATGTAGCTGGTACTGCTGGGCTATGTTATGGTTGCCTTTTGACTAAACAAGAATGTCACTATTCTTTAGAATTAAATTGTCGTATCAGAAGTTGCATATATTCAAGAGAACAGTCACTTCATTGACATGAAACAATTCTGTTTGTTCTAAGATTGTGTACAATACACTAAAAATAGAGAAATTGACTTCCAGCTCTAAATTGCATACTTCTTTGCACATTTGCTTTGGATTCATACTGTAGTGCGCCCTCATACATATATAACATAGCTGCTTGGGTAGCCATGTGTGCGCGCATGTCCCAGACTTGCTTGAAAATAGTTCTTCATTCAAAACATTTTTTCAGCATTATAAAATACAAAGGCAACAAACCAGCTTAGTAAATATCACAGGCTTTGTTGCATTTCTTTTTAAAGCTAATTTAAGATAATGTTGAAAATCAGTTTAAACCAACATGACTTCTCTAATGGTAATTTGTCACTTCAGATGCAGTGCTCTATTTTGGTAAGTAGAATAAATTTGTTGGAGGCACTCCCATCTCTAGCTGAAGGTTTGAGTATGCAAGTAGTTAAATACTATGTGGCTTGTAATTGTGGTTTTGCTCAGAACAGTCTGTATAACACTACTTTTATCAACATCTCTGTTTTTAGAGTTGTATCTATCTGTTTGGTTCACTCATGATTTTTGCTGCCTTTTCTACTAAATTGCCAAATCAGTAAAGCTCTGTGAGCACGCTGGGTTGTCTTGCTGTTACCAAGAGCACTGTTAAATTCCACAGGAGAATCGTTATTATTTGTGGAAATGAACAAGCAAGATAGAACAGAACACTGCTTGAATTTTAGATCACAACTTGGGTTTGCAGGGATGGCACTTAGGAAAAAAAAAATCTTTTTACTTAAAAACTGAGCTGTTTTGATTGGGAAATAAATAGATAAATGCTACAATGTCAGTTTCTAAAGGCATTTTTAAGAATACAAGAAGTCCTTACTGCTGTTAATACAGGACCTCTTAACTCTACTTAGTATTGAAATTGTTTGTCATTTTTTAGTATTCTTTTCAGAATCAAATATAAATAGTCAAATAGATTAGAAGCAAAGCTTCCTTTAGACATGGGACTGCTCATATATTTAGTTTAAATAGTGAACTTAATTTTAAAAGTAAACTCAAATATCCTTGCTTTGAGCATGAAATATTAAGATACTAGTTTTTCTCGTCTTGCATAGTGAAAATATATTTATCTGTGATAAAGATTAGTTCTGATTTTGTTTGATCTGTTTTCTATAGTTTGTATATGTATATAAAAACAGTATAATTCCATCTGCCTATTGTTTCAGACAGCTATTAGTCATTTTTTATGCCATATTGATTGTGTCCCCCATGGAAGATCCTTTCCCAGACCAAAGTTCAGACTTCAAAACTAGTGCAGCATTCCTCTAGAACTGGAGCAAATCAGATTATTTGTGCATATATATTTTCTTGCACTTTGCAAGATGCACAGATGTGTCAGGAATCCTGCTAAATAATATTTTTTCAGCTTACTGAATTCTGGGTTTCTGAAAGGCCTCTTTGAGGTACAGTTTTCTTAATCATTAAAGTGCCTCTGGTATGTTGACGAAAAGCACATTAAAGATTTAGATGTACATCTTGTACCCAAATCCAAAAGAGAACTATATACTTAAATCTCTGCGTGGGGATCTGGTTCAAATTATTTGTTTTAGTATCTGTGCATAGTTACTGCAATGCAATACAAACTTTCCTATGTCTAGCAGTTTCATTGTTGTATGTTGGAAGCAAATACATAACCTAAAAAAGCCTTTACAACATGTTTAGAATTTTTTAAAATATAATTTATTTTTGTAGCCTTATACAGAATGAAGCTGAACTTTAGGGGAAAAATCGTTATTTAGTGACTTACCAGAGCCCCTGCGAATCAATTCCAAACTCTAGTGGGTTTGTATGGTAGTAATGATGTACCAATACGATGCTGGAGTTGTGTTAGTGGAAAGCAATGCAGTGAAGGGCTTGATGTTGTGGGACCTGAAAAATAAGTAAAGGTAGTCTTGTCTTAAGTTTTCCCTGTCTGAGCACATATTAAATGTGATAAACATTTTGTGCAGAATATCTTCTTCCTGCTCTTTCTTAAAATATTTTTTACATAAACCTTCATAAGAAATTGATATTAAACATGTTTGTCTAATACTCTTCCTCTTAAGAGGCGTTGGTTAATTGTTTCCTGTTTTTGTACCAGAGGTATAATGGAGGCACATTATTTTAAAACACTTCCAAAATGTACAGAACTGCAACAATAGCTGTAACCTTAGAGAACAAGGTCACACCCAGGCCCATTTCCTGTTTTGTTCTTGGGGAAACTAAAAGTTTCACTAAATACTGGATAAAACTAAGGAATCATCTTTACTACAAATGGTGGTAGTCAAGGTTAAGTATAGTACATATTTGAAGTTTTGGATCTACCGTGTCAACAAAATACACAATTTAGGATTTGAATTTTTCCTTCCTAGCTCGCTCGCTCTCTTTTTTTTTTTTTGTTTTAAATATGTTAATTCCTTTGCGTGTATACACAGAGCTTGAATAGAGTCTGGCTTTTCTTTATTTCCTGATTAATATATCAGGAAGCTCAATGATGTAGAAGTGCAGCTCTTAAATCTACATATTTTTAATCAAGCTTTTGGAGGATGGAAAGGGAGGGTGTGTGCTTGTGTGTTGTAGGTAGAGACACAGTTGTCAGAGGCCCTTATAGCTGGGCCATGTCCTCTCTGCTTCAGCAGTGTGAGCTTTATGTTCGCACAGTAACCAAAAACACACTTGCAGTGGAGTGCAAATAAAATTAGAAATGCAAAATATACACCCAGACTAACCTTCTTCAGTATCTTGAAGGTGGCGATCTCATTTTCCAAATCCTCTGCACAGTGGAAGTACATCAGTGCAGTGTAGCTCTGTGAAGTGGTGTGACTTTAATTTACAGAGACTATGGCTATGTCTGCGCTAGCAATTTATTTTGAATTAAGGAGACTTAATGGGCACACTGGCTTTCCTTAGTTTGAATGTTAGTTCCAGCTAAGTACGGCAAAGATTCAAACTAATCCTTAGTTCAGATTTACTAAGTTCAAACTAAGATAGTTAGTTTGAACTGACAACGTGGACTAGTTTGAACTAACAGTTAGTTTGAACTAGGTAATGTTGTTAGTTTGAACTAAGAAATTCTTGGTTAGTTCGAACTAACTCAAGGTTAGTTGAGAGGTCTATTAACAAGTTTGAACTAATCCTGGCTAGTGGAGACATAAGCTATGTGTGTGGTGCTCAGGTATGGTAATAGAGGGCATTAAATATCTGATCCTCTTTAACATGGTATATTTGTTGTGTTCTAAATTTGTTAAAGAGCTTTTGAAGGATCAGAGAGAACCGTTCTAAAACCACAGAATGATTATTTTGTGGTATCAGCTAGTATACCTGCTCTAGATCACATCAGGATATTTACTTTAAACAGCTCCCAACCCAGCAAGAGATTTTGGTTTTCTGTAGGGTGTGGTCATTCAGTTGTTCTATATAACTTCTCAGAGAAAATCAGGAAAGCTCACTAACACTTTAAAAATGTAAAGATTTGTTAAACTTATTAGTGTTTTTGATCAGCTTTCTATGTGTTAAATCTGCTCTAGGCTGAAAGAGGATCAGAATATAAATATGGCTCCAATATGGCAAATAAATGATCTTGCACTGTTTGTGATTTTTAAGGAGTCAAAAATGGGTATGCAAATACTGCTTAGGTCATGCATAGTTTCATTGAGCTAGGAAGTATTTCACCATTTTGCTGCAGCACATCCTGAATGTGTAAACAGCTCCACTATTTATTCTGAGTTGCTGCTTTGCAGTAGTGACTTTCCTTCTGTTGCCTTCCCAGAGAACAGAAACATATTTTCCTTGCCCAGTTTAAAGGAAAGTTTATAAAAGATAAGCATATAAACTAGCATTTCACTGTAACATTAGTCTTAGCAAAATGACACTGCTATGAAATATGGGAGTGTTTCAGAGCAGAATAGCTACTCACAGCGTTCTTCTGTGGATGCAAGAACAAGTAATGTGAATGTGCATCTCTGACAGCAGGACCATAGTGGGGACATGCAACAGCAGTGTTATTATGTTGGTGGCTGTATGCAGTCATGGCTTAACCTTGAAAAAACTCTGTAGTGTAGACAAGGCCATACCCAGTTTTTACCACATGGATAGTTTTTTGGGAAATAGATTTGAATACCCCTAACGGAATGCTGCCTCTGTTATAACCTCACTCGTCTCTGCATACATAGTACAAGAGGAACAAAACTTAGAGAATATCAAAATACGTTTATCTTTTCTGGAGGGGAAGGAATGAGTAATGTTTAGATCATTAGTTTTATTTACATTTCTCTCATATTTTTAAGTGAAAACCTTTGAAATTATTTTAAAACTACTGCAAGATGAAAAGATACCTGAAGTTTAAAACGGGAATAATCAAATATCTTGGTTAATTTGTACAAAGATGCTAATTTGAAGCTGCCCTGTTAGTTGAGAGGTCTATTAATGTGGAAACATTGGTATGGTCCTTCAGAACAATAATGTCATGACCTTGCAAACTTTGGAACATAGTTGAAATAGCTTAAGGTTTGTTGCACTGATTTAACTAATGGTGTGATTTTTAAACCAGTTTTGTTAAACTGGCACAGACAGTTAGATGTACACTTGTACTTTGATTTAATAAAAGGCAATTAGGAATTGAATTAAGCTAAACTGAAAAATGTGACTCTTTAACCAAAGGAAATGTGCTCACACATGTTGACGCTGATTTAACCAGGTTTAAACAACTTTCTCATGTAGGCAAGCTTTAAGACAAGTCTATATTTTAAAATGCTGCATCAGTTCATCTATGCTACTGTAGCGCTATAATGAATACGCTCTACACCAGTGGTTTTCAAACTACGGGGACCGGATCGCAGACCTTCAGGTACTGGGTCATGGGGCCCCCTGCTGCCATTGCCAAAAGACCAGAACGCATTGCTAAATGATTTAATTGCTGGGTTGCGAACATAAATGATTTTTTTCAACTGGGTCCTGGGAAAAAAGTTTGAAAACCACTGCTCTGTGCTGATGGGGGATAGCTTTTCCATTGGTATAGTTATACATCTCCCTAAGACATGGCACCTTTATTGATGCGAGAAACATTTTTGCTGACATAGTGCTGTCTACTTGGATGGTTAGGCGGGTATAGGTACATTGCTCAGGTGTGGGGATTTTTCAAACCCCTGAGTGAAATCGTTAGACTGATACAGGTCTGTAGTTTAGACCTGAAGTTCAGTTACTGACATCTAGCTTAATAGTCCATGTGACTTCAAATATGAATTATAGAGCGCGCTCTCAGCCTCCTTATATTTCTTTATAACAGTAGTGCACTTGTGAAGTGTGGACATTATTATCGACTTTCCAAAGGGATAGCCGTGTTAGTCTAGTCCAGCAAAAAAACCCAAGGAGTCGTGTGGCACTTTAAGACTAACAGATTTATTTTTCGCATGAGCTTTCGTGGGAGAAAATCCCACTTCGTCAGATGCTTCGAAGATGGGTGAATGAAAGCTCATGCGAAAAATAAACCTGTTAGTCTTAAAGTGCCACACGACTCCTTGTTATTATCAAAGTTTCTTCCAGAATAGCATCCTTATTTTTACCTACACAGAAAAGGTGCCTGCCAGTGCTATCTGGCTGATGAAAATGTGCTTAAAGTTCAATAAACGGTTCAACCAGTCTGAGTATAGTTTTATATGTTGATGATATTTGCGATGAGCTGTTGATATTCATGGCACATCATAGAAGAAAACTGATTTCCTGCCCAGAAAAAAAGTTAGTTCAGTTACAGGGGTACAATCAATTTAAATGGATCTCATAGGAATGTATTAATCTACCCTTAAAACTAGCACATATTATTACTGGGACTGAAACATTAGCAAAATATCTTTTTTAGTTTGTGGATTTGACAGTATTTTGTATCTATTAAGCTATTTTATCTTTTCTTTTGTGTGGGTTCAGGTTTCTGGAACAAGGGAGGGGAAACATTTAAAACAGGAAAATTTGATAGTAAAAGCATCACTTGACAGCAGGACTCTGACACAGGTATAGTATGTGATAATACTTGCATTTAATTTTTTTTTTAAAGTTGCTTAGGATGAGAAAATCAAAGCATTTGAAAAATTAAATAGGTGTTGTTAAACTCAGGGCCAGTCTTCACTTTGAACTTCCTGACTGACTGACTGACTGGCTCTGTGAAGACCCTCTCAGCCGATCAGAAAATTGATCTCCATCCCCGCAACTGGGTTAGTGCTAAATCGAAGGGAGTCCCTTCCCTTTGACTCAGCGCAGTGGATGTGCCTGGAGTAGGGAGGTTGGAACACAGATCTGCAAGTTATTTTAAGTACCTTGCGTATTTCCGTTTGACTGCTGCTGAAAAGGGCAGGCAGTGTAGACCTGCCCAGAGCTTCTAGTATATGTCCATATTGGGGGTTGGAGAAGTGAGAGTGGAATCTCTTAACTGTAGTAACTGCTTCAAAGTTATCAAAACAAACAAAGAATCCTGTGGCTAAAGACTAACAGTGATTTCTCATATGAGCTTTGATGGGAGAAAATCAACTTCGTCAGACGCTTTGAAGATGGGGATCTGATGGAATGGGAGGAAAATGTATGCAGGAAAGCGTACGTCATAGGATCAGGTCAGACTGTGACAGTAAAACAATAATTTAGATTCAAATGCTGGAAACAGCATATAGAGGATGATGAGGTCAAATCACCTGTTGTAAGGAGAAGAAAATCCAGAGTCCTTAAAGTCGTCTTCAAAGCATCTGACAAAGTGGGATTGTCTCCCATGAAAGCTCGTACAACAAATAAATTTGTTAGTCTTTAAGGCTTTGTCTACATTTACAAGTTATTTCGAATTAAGGAGGCTTAATTCAAAATAACTTATTCCTTGGCCAAGGAGGCATTTTATTATGTTGAATTAAGCAGTTCCTTAATTTGAAATAAGGAACCACTAATTCGATATAGTAAAACCTTATTTTATTTTGAAGTATCACTTACTTCAAAGTTATTAGTTCAAATTAAGCCATTTTAAACTGCAGAATAGGCTTAATTTGAACTAATTTCCCTATTCTTTTGCCTGCTTCCCCCATTTCAAATTAGGGAGTCTAGTGAAGACTCTCTACTTTGAATTAATAAAGCCCACTTTATTTTGAATTAGAAGGTCGTCACTGGATTTCTAATTCGAAATAACAACTTCAATTTAAATTCGAAGTAGTTATTTCGAATTAACTACTTTGATTTAATTTTGTAAGTGTAGACATAGCCTAAAAGTGCTCCTTGTTTGTTTTGGGGAACTAGACTAACATGGCTACCCCTTTGAAACTTATCAAAGGGCACTTCAGTATCCTTTCATAAGAATATCCTGAGATGTATTCATTTGTTTGTAAACTATTTTAAGCCAGGACCTTCCCTTCTTAGCTTGTAAAGCACTGTGCTCATTCTTAGGCTATAAGTCTATTTTATCCCTAACAAAATCACACACTAATTTCTAGCTCTTAAGTAATGCTTTACACTCAGGCTAGCTTGCCTACGTGTGTCGTGATGGGTGGAGGTAGTGGGGATAGGAGGCTTGAAGTTTAGGTGATGCTGTTAATGCAATGAGGATGCAGCAGATCAAGTTATGACTCAGCAGCAGCTAATCTAATTCCTCTGTGCAGCTAATGAAATCATTCTGTAGCCCCAGTGTTGTTTTTGAGATGTGGTTATTGTCAGTCCAAATAGGTTAACTCGAATGCAGTGGTTGCAGTGAAGACAAGCCCTTCAAGGCCATATGAAATGCCCAGGGTTTATCTAGTAAAATGGGTGTGTTGTCAGGTGAAATTGAAGGACGTGCTAGATACATAACTAGAATCAGCACTGAAACTAGTTTCCTTGCAGAGAATTTGGAGTGAGGGATGGGGACGTGAAATCTATTTTGCTGGTTTATTAGACTTTTTTGCACCAGAATTTTCTCTCATATATGGCTGATTATATAACGCTTCAGTGTAATAAATTAGGTGACTATTGTTCAATCTTCCATTTTTAAGTGAAGTGCTTATAGTATTAATACATATCTGATTTTCATCCGGAAAAGATGCTGGCCATTTGTTCCATGTGAAAACAAGTTCTATGTCTAGGTGTTTTAGATAAGATACTTGCTAAGTTTCTTTATTTGGCCATATCATTGCCTTTAATATTTGGAACCATCTAAATTGGCCTGTACTTGGTAACAGTGCTCTTACCTAATGCTTTATAAACTCAGCCTCATCCTAAAAAGCATTCTAATAACAGTAAATCTGTGCTTACTTTGTCTGAGGAGGTGGTTTTGTTTCTCTGTGGGCAGGTTGGATTGAGGGCTCTGAGTCAGCTAGTGTGGTGAGACGGGCTGGAGTAAAGAAGTGCTTCAGGGAAACTAGTAAACAAAAATAATACAAGCAGAGTTTTGAAAGATGCAAAACTTGCTAGTTTATGTCATCTACTAATGATGTCTGCCTTGTTCGTTTAGATGCAATCTCTTCAGGTAGGACTGCTTATGCGCCCTGGATGTATAGTACTTAGCACAGCAGGGCCCTGATCCTGGTTAAGGCCTTCAAGACATACTATCACAATACTAATAATTTTGCTGGTGAAAACAGAAGCAGATTAAAGGAATTCACCAGTACAGTGAAAGATAGGAACTTGAGTTACTAGCTCCAAATTCTGTGCATTGACTATTAAAACAACTCTCACCTCTAATGAAAAATATCCTTCTATGACTATGACTTGTGCAGACTTCTGCATTAAAGCAATATTTAGTGTAAAAGTAGGGCCTGGGGAGAATTGATACTACTTATTGTTGGCAGATTGGATCGAAGAGGCTGAAACTCCTGAACTTCAATCTGCAAGTGAGAAAAAAGCTAAAAATCTATATGTATTCAGAAATAGATCTTTCTGAGTTGCATCTGGTGTTTCTGTTCTCAATTGCTTTGTAAACTGTCCATCATATAAATGCTGCTGATGTTAACATGTAATTTAGCTCATGCATAATGTCTTATAATAGTATCTAGCAGTGGAACTCTCCCTCCGACAAGCCCGTTGTGGAGAATAAAGTTAACTTACATGCAGTGCTTGGAAAAGGAGTCTAGACAGTAGAAATTAATTTCCTCCCCTTTTTTTAAATTGGCAGATTTTCTTTGTCTGTGCTATAATAGTGTGAGAGAAACAAGTTCAAGAGGATGAGTGAACTGGAGCAATTACGGCAAGAAGCGGAGCAGCTGCGGAATCAAATTAGGGTAAGAATTGCTAGTTCTGCAGCTTTTAATCTTTCAGAGGAAAAACCTGCTGGACAAAATGTTTAAATTGTGCAAGATTTAAATTTTTTCACAAAGGATAAAGTAAATAAAAGGCTCAAGAAGCTTGAAACACCATTCCTTTTTTCTTATGGTCGTGTCTAGTATTGCAGTTCAGTGTGATATGGAGTGTTGCCCAGTAATTTGGAGTCCTCCGGTACAGAGTTAATTAACTTCCAGTACTCAGGAACAAGAAGAATGAGTTGGACACTGATAAAGGAAAATTAACCTTTTTGGACCATGACTTGGGAATCATGGGTTCCACTTCAGGTTCTGGAGGAAGTGTTCTCTAATGGTCACAGACCTTACAGTTTGTTTCTCACAAGCCAGATCCCCTCTGTCCCTGTCTTCTTGACCCATCCTCTTCTCTGATCAAGGTGCTTCTTACCAGTGTCTTCACGTAGACAACTCCACTCTCTATTTCAGTGCTCCTGATCTGATTGCTGTTTTCCCCCCATGGATTTGTCATTATCATCATCCCGATCTCCCCTGGTGGCCTTGTTGCGCCACTCCCAATCTCAGTCTACTCCCACTCTGCCCTCTTGTCTGTTATGTCTGCTGTGCAATCCCATCAAACAATTTCCCCCTGTTTGCTGCCTGGATGCCAGCAGTAGGTGCACTGAAAATACAGGAAAACCTGTTCCCTTGTTTGGTTCTGATGCCTGACTCGCAGTGGGCTAGCTGCTTGCCACAGGGGCAGAGTTCACTTGCTGGCTGGTGGCAAAGAGGAATGGCCGGGGTGGGGATACTTCCAGAGGGTGTGAGGGGGGAATGGAAGAGCTAGCTGGCTTGCAAATTGCAGAGGCGGGACTAGGAGCTGGGCTGGGAAACCAGGTGAAGTTGGGAGCAAGGAGCCTCTGCTTGGGAGCAGGGAGGCAGGCATTCTGGGTCACCCACTGCAGGCAGGGAAAGGGAGCCCGAGCTTCATGTCAATGGTGTCCTGGGCAGTTGCCCATCGCTAAGGCTGGCCGTGATCCTGTCTGATGTTGGACTAGTCACTTTAATTGGATTGTCACAGGCAATGACTAATCATGTGTTCATTTTCTGGATATCTAAAGTGAGATCTTGTGGTCTGATTTACAGAGGTGCTGAGACTCACAGCTCCCACTGAAATCGGTGGAGCTGAGATGTGAAGTGCTATCTAATGCTATGTTCTCTGAAATGTCTGGTCCTGTCTCTCTCACATGGGACGCCCATTAACAGTGGGCACTTTTGACCTTAATCTCCCTTTGCCTCAGCTCTCCATGTGTAAAATGGGGTAACACCTTCTTACCTCATGTGCAATTTTTTTTTAAACATTATAGTGATGAGCACCATAGAAAAAATCCCCAAGGAAATTGATCATTATATCTCCAGAGCATGGTTTGAATAGCATGCAGTATATAAGACATGGGGCCACAAAGAGCAATGAAGAGAGAACCAGATATTGAATACCATGCTCATCCATTGAGGGCTCTCTGTCCTGTGTGCTCAGTGAGGTGGGGTGCTGTGGAAGATGTAGGGTGTCATCATGTAATTGTAGACTGTATCATAATAAAGCATGCACATGTGGATTTCTCCTCACCGAGGCGTATGTAGGCGAGTTACTGGACTGATACAAAGCACAGGTTCACTGATGTTAGCTGCATCTGCATTAGAAATGCTTTCCCAGTATAGCTATAGCAGTGTATTGTACTTACAAAGTGCTCCCAGTTTGGATGCAGTTTATACCAGTAAAGCTGCGTTTTTACCAATATATTGCATTCTAAGTTCTCTCTTACTGCCCCTGCCTCCCTACCACAAATGAAATAAGACTGTACCAGCCACTGTCCGCACCATAGTCTTCTGCCAGTACAGCTGTGTAGCAATGCTGGCCCTACTTGTTTTGTCTCCATCCTTGTCTGCTTTGTGTCTTTTCCCCTTTTCTTTTCTTACTTGGCCCATACTTTGGATCCTTACCAAAATACTTCATAATAAAAGGACTATTCTAAAATGTCTTTGGGTTTGCCACATAGTCCTTGACAGGTGGGTGGATAGTAGTTCAGCATTAAAATAAAAATCAGTCCCATAAGATCAGACTCAGAGCTTGTCTAGCTATAAATTACATATAAGCGAACATGGCACTGTTTTCTGTTGCAATGCTTCAGATTTCTTGTACGCTTTAGCTTGTTCACGTAAATGGAATGAGGTGGGAACAATGAACTAAGGATTCTTACATACTTTAACAATAAAGTTTTGTTTTCCAACAGATTTTGGGTAAGTCTTGATGTAAAATAATTCTTCTATCGGTAAATTTTTCAGATGTTGGACAATCTAATAGTGTTCCAACTCCATATTAATAATCGTCATCTTTGTTTCAGGATGCCAGAAAAGCATGTAGTGATACAACTCTCGCGCAGGTATGTCATTTTTGTTTTTATATTGAGAGCTAGCCCATGTGAGACAGTGGGTTTCTTGAGTGATTATAGGATGCTTGCTTGCTATAATGGCTAAAAAAAAAATGAAGTGCAACAAGCCTGGAAATGCACTGCTTAGCGCACTATTTACTGTTGTGAAATCGAAATTGTGGTAATTACACAGAGAGAGAGCGAGCGAGCAACGGCCTTTATAAGCATTATTTGCAAATAGTCAAAAATCTTTGAAGCCTGTGACACCAAGATATTACAGTGATATGGACATCAGGAATACCTTGGATAGATATCTTAATTATTCATTAATACAAATATACATATTTTCCTTAATTCACTTTTAAAAAACATTTCATGAAACTATACAGCACAGCAGTCTGGCTTGGAGAGTTGCTTCCCCTTCCCTATGTGTGAACTATGCATTTTATTTAGAAACTGAAGATTTTTCATTTAAAATCCAGTTCTGGCATTTTAGATTGCAGTTGCCAGGCTACTGAAAAGTGACACTAAATGATTCTTTTCTTCTGGGGCAGTTGTTCTGAGTCTGTGAATTGTCAACTTCCATAAAGTTATACTGTAAAAATAAAGTTTACACCTAATAAATTTAGAAACTCTATTTACAGAATGTCTGAAACATTTAAATTAGTGACTGTCATTAAGTTCACTGATGCCCCTTCCTCCCCCCCCCCCAATACCTCTTGATTAGCTGCAATACCACTTTATCATGCACTGTTTCTGTGGAAACAATAATCCCTGTTCTGTGTCCAAATTCTAACAGTGCAGAATATTTACATTCCTGGCAATCTAAGAGTTGTATATGTTTATGATGATCTCTGAGATACAGAATAATTGGTTCGTGTTTTTCCTGCTTAGATCACCACAAGTCTGGACTCAGTGGGTCGAATACAAATGCGAACAAGACGTACACTGAGAGGTCACTTAGCTAAAATTTATGCTATGCACTGGGGATCTGATTCAAGGTTTGTACAAGTGTTTCTTGAATTTGGATGTGGAAGGCCGCCTTTTTATCTTTAGAAAGAATTATAGACTTAGTAGAAAGACAGGATGGGTGAGGTAGTATCTTTTTGATGGGCCAACTTCTGTTGATGAAAGCAGTAGGCTTTGGAGCTTACTCAGAGAGCTTCTTCAGGTCTGGGAAAGGTACTTAGAGGGCTTGTCTTCACGTACAGTGGGACACCTGCGTTCCTTAGCACTTCCTGTGAAGATAGTGTTACACCGACACATAGCTTCTCTTGGCTGTGTAGTTAGCTACTGCCTCTTGTGGATGTGAACTGTATTGATGGGAGGAGCTCTCCTGCTGAAATAGTATTGTCTGCACCCGAAGTTAGATTGGTAGAACTATGTCACTCAGGGGTATGGATTTTTCAACACTCCCAAGAGAGGTGGTTTTATCACTATCAAGTCTGCAGTATAGTGCTGATTATTAGCACAAGAAATTCATAAAAAGAATTGACAGGTAGCCCAAATGTGGGGTAAAGACATGCCAGTTGTATTAGAGACAAATACATGCATAATGTGTTAAGATTGATTCATTGGAAGTTTTTATCAAAAACTGTTCAAAATGTCTACAGTACTCCCACCACTGCCAAAAGGTACATTTAAGTGAAGAACACAGATGTGACTTATTCTTTAGTTTTGATGGAATAATAGAATGACTGGAAGGCTTCTACAATAAAAAATAGCTCCTTCCAAATTTGGCTAAATAAGCAACAGCCATCTCAAGATACGGTGGGCATTCCAGAGGCTGTCTGCACCTGATAATATTGCATTCTGGTTTGTCTAGCCCAGGAGTACGTACGCTACATTTACGATATTAAAACATGGAGTCTGAAAGGCTGTGTCTACGTCACAAAGCTTAGTTCGGACTTCTTTAGTCCAAACTAAGCAGTTCTCGGTTTGTTTGGGCTAACTGTGGCTTTTTTGTTAGAACTAGCCACTCTGACTAGTTCAAACTAAAAAGTTAGTTTGAACTAGTCTGCACAGCTGGTTTGAAGTAGTTGCTTAATTCAAACTAAAAAAGTTCAAACTAAGCCATTAGTCTGTGTCTACATTGTGCTAGTTCGAACTTAAAGTTCAAACTAAGCACTTAGTCCGGACTAACCACTTGAACTTATTAGTTTGGACTAAGCTTTACTCAATTTGAAGTAAGAAATTTCTGAGTTTGAACTACGCAAGGCCTAGTGTGGACATGGACTAATTGGCTAGTGTAGACCTAGCCAAAGATAACAAGCACCCAGTAGGGAGAGGTTATAAAATTTGTAAATAACTTGAACAGCTTTAAGTGTCAATTATTCTTGCCTGTTTCCATAGTGAAAATTTATCCATGGATGCAGGTAGGATTTTTTTGCATGCAACACATTGTTCTTTGCCATTGTCTGACAGCTTTTGGCCCTAGAAATTTTAAAAATAGACAAAAGCTGAAAATGAGAAGGCTTTTCTGAATTTGACATTCATGCATGGCTTTTGTCTATTTTGAAATGAAATATGAGACAAGAAGTTAACACATTAATGTTTCTGTTTTATGGTTATCTTTAGATTACTAGTCAGCGCTTCCCAAGATGGAAAATTAATTATTTGGGATAGTTATACAACAAATAAGGTAAAGTTTTGTGTAATCCATACTGGTGATCCGTACACAACTGACATTTGTTTTTTTTCATCATTTTCTTTCTTTTAGTTGGATTGGTTCCTTCACTTTTTCCTGTTCTAAGTCCTAACTAGCTTGCTTTCATTTTATTTTATTAGCCACCTTTGTATTCAAATGGCCTTTTAGGTGGGGTAATGATATTTCTGTATGTTGAGCTTTTCATTCACCACAGCTTGCTTGCTCAGCAAACTGAATATTTAACTTTTCTACAACCCTTTGATAGCTTTCTTTGAGATTACTGGGGGAGGCTCCAGAAATACTGTGGCTAGCATGGGTTCACTTGGTGTCTTAGCAGTATACCTAGTTTTCATTGGCCATATGTTTACTGGGGAGGGTGGAGGTGGAAGAAATCTTTCTAAAAAATGTTAACTCATTCCTTATTACTGATGTCTTGGAGCTGTCCGCGCTCTGTTTGTGCTGTTGCTTCTGTGGCACGTGCATGGCTGTTCTGTTGCAGAAGCAAACAGCTGCAGGGTATGATCTTTACTAGGCGATTCTCCTGTTGTGTTAGTTAGTGGCATTTGCTGCAGTGCTGAAGCTGTATTGCAGATAACTATACTTAACAGATTGGACAAGAGTGGCTGCAGTTGAGTGTGACTGCATAATATATTCCAGAGGGTGGCGGTGTTTGTTTTTCCTAATATATGGTGTGGTTCTAAAATGCATTCTCCCTCTGTAGATGCATGCCATTCCTTTGCGATCTTCCTGGGTGATGACCTGTGCCTATGCTCCTTCTGGCAACTATGTAGCTTGTGGTGGATTGGACAACATCTGTTCCATATACAACTTGAAAACCAGAGAGGGCAATGTGAGAGTGAGCAGAGAGTTACCAGGGCATACAGGTCAGCTGCATTTTGATTCCATCTATTTTTCTTTATTTTTTAGTCAAAGCGAAACAATCGCAAGCACATGCTATTTACAGCATGCCCTAAAGTGAAAACAGGTGTTAACAGTTTGCAGAATGGAATATAGTCTAATCTTGGTTTCGATCACTTTTAAGAATCATCAGCTATGTCTACGTTTGCTTATTTAGTTCAGACTTGCAAGTCCAAACTTAAAGTCCAAATAAGTCTGAGTTTAGTTTAACTAGCCTCAGGCTAGTTTGGACTAGCGGCGGCTTTTTAGTTCAAACTAGCCGCATGGCTTACTTTGAACTAAAAAGTTAGTTTGAACTATTCAGCATGGCTAGTTCAAACTATGTGTTTGCTTTGAACTTTTTAAGCTCGAATTAGCAAGACGACGTCGCACTAGTTCGAATTAAAGTTCAAACTAAGTGCTTAGTTTGAACTTACTGTTCGAACTAACTAGCAATTGCTTAGTTTGAACTTGGCAAAGCCTAGTATAGACCTGGTCCAAATTAGTCCAGACTAAGCTTGACCAGTGTAGACATAGCCACTTTGTCTTCGTCACTTATTTTGTCTTATTAGTCTTGCTCTTAAAGTCTGTGTTTGTTTAGGTCTGCCAATGAAATATTATCAGTAGCAATTTCTGCACATGGAGCAGTACATATTCCTGTGAATTTGGCTTCTGAACTATTATTTTTAAAAGAAAAGTAGTGTCAAATGGAGCTTATTTTGTGACATACTAAGAAGGATTTTGGATAACTTTTATTGCTACAGCGGGGCATGAAATTAACGTCTGCCATTCTGTTTCTAGGATACTTATCCTGCTGTCGTTTCCTAGATGACAACCAAATTGTTACAAGTTCAGGGGACACCACCTGGTGAGTTTTGGGGGGGACGAGACAGTTGATGGGTTTTTTATTTTGTTCTTTTTCAGTGCTTTGATTGGTTTTAAGTTAAACTTGCAGAGATCCCATTATATTGCTGAAATACATCTGCTTTATCTGTAGTGCTCTTTGGGACATTGAAACTGGACAACAGACTACCACATTCACTGGGCATAGCGGAGATGTGATGAGTCTGTCTCTAAGTCCAGACATGAGGACTTTCGTTTCTGGTGCCTGTGATGCCTCCTCCAAGCTTTGGGATATTCGAGATGGAATGTGCAGGCAGTCTTTCACAGGGCATGTGTCGGATATTAATGCAGTTTGTGTAAGTGAGCATTTCTGTTTACAGATAGAGCGTGAATTGCCAATAAGTGTAGTTGAAAGTTTTTTCATTTATAGTCTGGTTTTCAAAACATATTAACAGAGTGGAGAGTTGTCATATTTCGGATTTGACCATTTGCAATGAATGTAATTTCACAGAATATGAGATTTTTAAAACATAAGATCGACCATCTATAGTCTAGTTCTTGACTAGTAATCATAATTACATATTCTGTATTATATGGTTACAAGACCTTGGGACAATTCAGACTGTATTTGTTTAGTCTAAGTTGTAGTACTTGTTTGCTGCACCATCTAGCTTTAACCTTCTTGTTCTCCTTTTTGGTTCATATTGATTGTCTATCTTGGAGTGACTAGATATGTCCATTGCACTAAGTATATGTTGTAGAGCCCTGCATGGACACACAAAATGTGGATCCGTATCTGATCCACATCCACCAGAATAAGCTTGTATGTAACCCGCAATGTGCACTCCATGCTTTATCTTTGTCTGCATTTGGACCTACACCCTTAACAGTAGTTCTTCGACGAGCAGTGCTCCCGACTGCTCCACTCTGCTCCTCTCTGAGTTATTGCCGCGGTACCGCGCTCTGCATCAGATTCTTTTATGTAGCAGTGGTTCCATTGGTGGAGAGAGAGAGGAGGCTGAGGCTGTCCCCCTTGGTGTTCCCGCCAATGATGACGTCAGCACCTCGCTCTCCCCAACTGTCACCTCAGTTCCTTTCTACCGCCCTCCGGCTCCGCACGGAGTAAGCGGTGGCTCCTTCACTGTAAACAAATAAGGAACACTCATGTGAGCCAGACTCACCTCAAACCATGTTTTAAGAAGAAAGAAACAATAATAACTAAAAAAAAAAAAAAAAAAGTAGAAGAAACGCCGCAGTCAGCGATGCCACACGCTGCTGGCTTTAAACACTGCACTGCCTGCAACGAACCTATGCCGGCCTCGGACGGACATGAGGCATGCATTATATGCTTGGGCGAGGGACACTTGTCCCACAAATGCCCTCATTGTCGTAATCTTATCTCCCGTGCCAGGAAGGAAAGGGAGAGAAAGTTAAAACTTTTACTTTTGGAGGGTTCACTCCGTCCCTCCTCCGATCCCGGCGCCTCCTCTCAGGGCTCTGAGGGAGAGCGCAAGCGGCACTCCACCCTTTCGTCCCCAGTACCTATAAAAAAATCAAAAAGGACTGGGTTAAAACCAAAAAACTCGCAGCAGGAACCCACAAATCGGGTGAACCCTGCGAGGGCGGCTGAGCCGGCAGGATCTAGTGTTGCCGTGCTGACAGTGGAACCGATTGAAACGCCAGCACCTAGCAACTCACTACCGCCGCCGCCGCCACCGCTGCCGACAGCAGAGCCGCCATCTCCTTCGGCACCGCTTCTTGTGCAGGGCTTTGCCTCCCCCCAGGCACAGGGTGCCACACCCGTTACCGGCGCTGCAGCCCCTGTCACTCAGGCTGCCCCAGGCACCGCAACAGACACCCTTTGCACTGCCTCCTCCGGCACCGCTTCTTCCGTTGACCCCGGTGCCTCAAATGCAGCAACAACTGCCGCTCTCGTTAGCAGCCCCGGTTCCGCAACCCCTTGCAGCCACGGTACTGGCCACATCGCTGCTTCTGGCACCGCAGCCTACAGTGCCTCCTCCTCCCGTGCACAAAAAACAGCCGCGGAAGACTAAACATACAGTCAGGGAACAGGAGCTTGTGATCCACACTGCTCCGCCATCATCACTATTCCAGACTGACCCTTCGAGTAGTAATCTATCCAGGAGGTCCAGTCCTACGACCGCTTCTTCATCGTCCTCAGCATCTTCAGCATCTCTCCCGGCTTCACCTATCAGCCACCAAGCCACAACAGTCCAGCCTTCTACCAACACCGCTTACCCTTATCCTTACCCACCATGGATGCCCTTTCCACAGGCTCCAGGCATCACTTATCCTATATGGCCGTATCAACAGTTTCAGTAACCTACAAATCTCGGACCAACACATCACCTTCCGCCCCAACCGGGTCTAGCCCATTCCAACATACCGGCCGTTACCACCACTGCAGAGACACCCTGCAACAACCCTGCAACAACCGCCAGCAGACTACCTGAAGCAGTTCAGAGATCTCTTCAAGCGGGCTGCTGTCGCTATGAACATCTCTCTTAACGACAGCCCTATGCCACAACATAAACTGTACAAGATTCTTCAGGCATCTGTCCCCAACAAATTGGCGCTACCCATGGATGAAGGGATAATGCAACCTGCAATGGACATGTGGCAAACTCCAGCTTCCATCCTTCCTTCTAATAAGAAATGTGACAAGAAGTACTTCATTGCCCCCAAGGGAATGAATTCCTTTTCAACCATCTACAACCGAATTCCCTCATAATCGAGGCAGCAAACCAGAGGACCAGACAATCGTATAACAAAACTAGTTCCACCAACAAGGAGGACAGGAAGCTGGATTCTCTTGGTCGCAAGGTTTACACCTCTGCAGCCCTCCAGTTAAGAGTAGCGAACTACACAGCGCTGCTCTCCAATTACGACCATGAGCTCTATTCTAAACTCTCTGAGCTCACCGACTTCATTACACAAGAAAAACGGGATCAGTTCGACCTCCTACTTACCGAGGGCAGACTGGTAGCCAAGACGGCACTCCAAGCCTCTCTTGATTCAGCCAACGTTGCTGCATGAACTCTTGCCACGGCAGTAGTCATGCGCCGCGCCTCTTGGCTCCAGGCTGCAGACCTGCCCAAACAAATGCAGCGTACAATTGAAGACCTACCGTTTGACAAGGATAACTTATTTGCCAAGTCTACTAATGACTTAATGCACGACCTCAAGGACTCCCATGCAACACTCCGTACACTAGGGATCTTCCCCACAGTCTCATGTCGTAAGTTCTACAGGAGTCAACCACTTACGACGAAATACCCACACAACCAGTACAACTGCAGAGTGGATAATTATAAAAATAAACCAAGACAATCGTGTCGCAACAAGCAGCCTTTCCAAACACATCGAAACCTGCAATCCACAGACACAAAACATCAATTTTGATGCCTTGGTCGAGGGAACTACCAGCTATACCCTCCCCAAGGTACAAACGTCACCATCTACACACCTAATCTTTAAGGACAAACTGCATCCGTTTTTACATCAATGGCAGCAGATCACATCCGACAGATGGGTGCTAGAGATCATACTAAAAGGGTACTCCATCCCCTTTCTGTCGAGACCGAAGCCCCAACCCCCTTCCCCGTCCCTCTTCAGGGACCCAATTCATGTACAATACCTGCACGAGGAGATTCACCATCTTCTCCACATTGGAGCCATCGAAAGGGTCCCGCAGGACCAAACAGGGAAGGGTTTTTATTCCCCATATTTTTTAACCCAGAAGAAAACAGGGGGCTGGCGACCAATATTAGATCTCAGACGCCTAAATGTCCACGTCCAAGTCAAAAGATTCAGGATGGTGACTCTACCCAATATCCTATCAGCACTTCAGCAGGGGGATTGGCTGGCGTCCCTCGATTTAAAGGACGCGTATTTTTATATCCCAATACGTCCACCCCACCGCCGCTTCCTTTGATTCCTGTTTCTCCTTCATCATTATCAATACACGGTCCTCCCCTTCGGACTTTGTATGGCGCCAAGGGTGTTTTCCAAGGTCATGGCACCGGTGATCGCCTTCCTGCGCAAGCAACACATCTCCATTTTCCCTTATCTAGACAGTTTCCTCCTAAGGGCCTCGACACAACAGACCCACCACATAATCCAGATTACAATGGACCTGTTCAGCTCTCTAGGTCTTCAAATAAATCTCGAAAAATCTTGTCTTCAACCGACACAAGAAATTCACTTCATTGGTGCCCGCATCCATACCCCATCAGCAAGGGCTTTTCTCCCCATGGACAGGTTCCTTAACTTACAACAGTTGGCTGCCTCCATCCAGGATTCCCCAATCACCACAGTACGCACTTGCATGCGGATGCTTGGCCATATGTTGGCCACCACTTACCTGGTCCATCATGCTCGTCTACGCATGCGTCCCTTTCAGTTGTGGTTCCTATCCCAGTTCAAACAACATCGACACGCCCTCAATCGACCTCTAGGCATCCCAGCCACAGTCAAGCACTCTTTAGCTTGGTGGACCGACAGCAACAATCTCCTGCAGGGAGTACCCTTCTTTCCACCTCAGCTGGTTATGACCATCACCAGAGATGCCTCCCGCAACGGCTGGGGGGCCTACCTCCAGGATTGGATGACACAGGGCAGATGGCAATCAACAGACATGCCCGCCCACATAAACTTACTCGAACTAAGAGCGGTTTTACGGGCCTGTCAATACTTCCTTCCCCTAATCTCTGGGAAGACGATCAGGATTCGTATGGACGACAGATCATGCACGTTTTATATAAATCGCCAGGGGGGCACCAAATCACAGGACCTATGCCTCGAGGCGATGGAGCTATGGAATCTGTGCGCACGGCATTCAATACACCTTGTCGCGGAGTACCTCCCGGGCAAATACAATACACTAGCAGATTCTCTCAGCTGCTCCTTCCCCAACCACCACGAGTGGGAATTACGCCTCGATATTCTACAGGCAATAATTCATCAATGGGGCTCACCCCTCATCGACCTCTTCGCCACAGAGGGGAAGAGGAAATGCCCTCAGTATTGCTCTCGAGCGGGGCACAGTCACGCCTCAAGAGGCGACGCTTTCTCTCAGCATTGGGGCAACGCACTTCTCTATGCTTTCCCCCCAACACCATTAATCCCTCGAGTCCTGTCCAAAATACAGCAGGACAAAGCACAGGTCATTCTAATTGCCCTAGCACAGCCACGTCAACCGTGGTACACGTAGCTACATACGCTGTCCAGAGCACAACTTATAACTCTACCCCTTGTCCCAGATCTCCTATCCCAGAACCGCGGGACTCAACGTCATCAGTACCTCAACAGACTCCACCTGACGGCATGGCTGCTCGATGGTTCAATAATTTAGAGAACAGGTGTTCACATACTGTTAAAAACATCTTACTAAACAGTAGAAAACCTGTCACATGCATTACTTACCTGCAGAAATGGCGCCGCTTCTCCTCCTGGTGTTCCGCACGAGCCATCGAGCCATTGATCCACGCACAGCGCCGCTCCCGCTCATCCTGGAATATCTGGCGAACCTGAAAGAGACGAAAGTTTCGGTCAACACAGTGAGAGTACACCTAGCAGCCATCTCTACATTTCATGACAGTGTAGATAACATCTCAACTTTCGCTCACCCCACCTCCAAATGATTCATGCTGGGTTTGCGAAACCTTTACCCGGACGTTCGCCCCCCGGCATCCCAATGGGACCTTCCCAAAGTTCTAAGGATGCTCATGGGAGCCCCATTCGAGCCTCTAGCCACATGCACCTTACTGCACTTATCCATGAAGGTCGCCTTTCTTGTGGCTATAACTTCCGCACGTCGAGTGGGAGAGATAGCAGCCCTCATGGCGCACCCCCCATATACTATTTTTTACAAGGACAGGGTGTCATTGAGGCCCCACCCAAAATTCGTCCCTAAGGTGGCTTCTTCATTTCACATCAACCGGACTATCAATTTACCTGTGTTTTATCCAAAGCCACATACGACATCACAACAAAGAGCGCTGCATACATTAGATGTCAGGAGAGCCCTTTCTTTTTATCTGGAACGGACACAGGCCTTCCATAAGACTCCCCTGTTATTTGTCTCCACCGTCGAACGTTCCAAGGGCCAACCTATCTCCAAACGCAGGCTATCCACCTGGATCTCCTCTTGTATTAGGGCGGCCTATGACACCTCACATTCCGCTCAACCTGCCTCTGTCCACTCTCATTCTACACGGGCAATGGCATCATCTTTGGCCTTCCTAACGAAGGTGCCTCTACATGTCATATGCCAAGCAGCAACTTGGTCTTCCACAGACACCTTTGCCAAGCATTATGCTCTGGATCAGCTCTCTGCCATGGACACTGCAGTGGGACGAGCAGTGCTCGACTCAGTTCGACCGCCACGCTCTGAAGTACCCACCTCCAGGAATAGTAACTGCTAACAGTCACCCAGAGTGGAGCAGTCGGGAGCACTGCTCGTCGAAGAAATGGAGGTTACTCACCTTCGTGCAGTAGCTGAAGGTTCTTCGAGATGCGTGCTCCCGACATGCTCCACTACCCACCCACCTCCCCTCTATTTCGAAATATTCCTTTGCCTCCAGCAGGTGGTTTCACAGTAGAAAGGAACTGAGGTGACAGTTGGGGAGAGCGAGGTGCTGACGTCATCTTTGGCGGGAACACCAAGGGGGACAGCCTCAGCCTCCTCTCTCTCTCCACCAATGGAGCCACTGCTACGTAAAAGAATCCGATGCAGAGCGCGGTACCGCGGCAATAACCCAGAGAGGAGCAGAGTGGAGCATGTCTGGGGCACGCATCTCGAAGAACTTCAGCTACTGCACGAAGGTGAGTAACCTCCATTTCTGGGCTCTGCACTCAGCTGTTTAGTGCCCAGCCTTCCTCCTGTGCTCCATCGGGTGTCCTGCCTGGCCACAGCCAAACAGCTGCTTGATGGTGGCGCAGGGATTGGCCAGCCTGATCTGCTGATTGGCAGCAGCCCCAGAAGTCACAGGATCCCAGAATGGCACGGAGTCTGTGACTTCTGCGACCATCCATGTCCAAGCTACAAATCACAAAAAAACAGGCTGTGGATATAAAGCGGACATCTGTGGATCTGCAGGGTTCTAATGTGTACATTTTGTGCATCAGTGCCAGAGAGTTTTCTCTAGCAACACCCACAGAGGCAGCCACTCCTATGCCTAGATATCTGTCATTGTCTGAGCAGAGTATAAACTGGCAGAGCTGCCCCACCCTTAATTCAGTTCCTTCTTAGCAGTGTTTCTCAACTTTTAGGGGACCAGGGAACATGTAAACGTATTAATTATTTTATGTGGAATACCTGATGGAACTTTCTCGAAAAAATTGGTATATAGCAGCTGTAATGTTTGCAGTATCTGCATCCTACGCATTCCTGTGAAAATAATTCAGAAAACTAAATTAAATACAGTTTTACAAATACGATATATTTATTTCTAAAAACAGATCATAATGATTAACCACATAACTTAAAACTGAAAATATTACTCAAGTTTTAATGGAAATTGTGGACCTGCATGTTTGAACAAATTTCATCTGCTCAAACCCAAACTATGAACTGGTGAGGGCAGCTTCTTCATCAGCACAAACAGTGGAGCTGCTACCCCTCCTGACAGCCGGGCAAAGGCCTTTTGAGTATGAGCCACCCTGAAAGTCTGCGCAGCTGAGCCTCTCTGGACCACCCTTACCAATTACCGAAACTGACAGCGCTTTACTGCAGCACATGGACACGCTCCCTTCTTTGCTCAGGGGTGGCTAAAGCCCCCAGATCCCTCTCGTATGGTTCTCTGCCCTGGGTCAACGGTCTGCTCTATGCCTACCTTTCCACAGCTTGGATTCCCCAAGGTCATTTCCAGGCTTGAAGCAAGAGTGAAGGAGAATTATACCCACTGCACTAGCCTGGGCAGGGCAGTCATGGCTCAGACACGTGCAGGTTCATCTGTCAGGGAGCATCTATCTCTGCCTTTCGTCAAGGACCTAGTATTGCACAATCACAGGCGGTTGTTGCATCTGAGCTCTCAGGCAGTGTGTGTCACAGCCTGGCTCTTCAGTGGCTTTGCACTTTTTGGGAGCAGTCCAGAGTGTTGA
Source organism: Podocnemis expansa (assembly GCA_007922195.1). NCBI lineage: Eukaryota > Metazoa > Chordata > Testudines > Podocnemididae > Podocnemis > Podocnemis expansa. Next base: position 5,737,184 of record ML682074.1, on the reverse strand, counting down.
CTTCCTTACACCTAGCACTAGCTGCAGCAGGGTGAGCCTGGCTTAATTATGTTGCTTAAGGTTTGGGGTTTTTCCACACCCCTGAAAGACATGGCTGTGTCAATTCAACTCATTAGCGTAAACCAGGCTGCATAAGTATGGAGGTATGGAAGGTAGGCTGGGTGGCTCCATCCTGGCATATCTTCTGCTAGGGCACAAAGGATGCCAGGGTGCAGGCATGGTCACTCCTGTAGATCTCATGAGGGAAAATTGGCAGTGATGCATGAGACATGCACACGGTTAACATAATAAACATATGCAACACCTCTCAAGGAACAATAGTTACAAGAATGTAAGGAACTGTTTTTTAAAGAAGTTAAAAAAACCTCAAGGACGCAGTCAGTAATATGTCAGAATGGCAGTTCTAGAGATAAATGAACTATTCAGAATAAAAAGGCTATAGCTGAGCCACATTCTCAAACATTTTGTTAAAAAATTTGTTTTTGGATTTTCGGTAGAGAAGGGCATCTTTAAAGTACTCTGGAAACCAAAGAAGAAACTAGTGCTTAAAAATGCTGAATATATTTTACCCTTGGAATAGCTTTGTAATGTTTCGAAACTGGAGTGTTTCCTCTTTTTAGCACAGCCACATTTTTATGTTCTGATCCACAGGGGACACAATGTTTAATGCATATTGAAATCTAAACTTAAATTGCATCTTTTTATAAACACTGCACATGAGTAAGTCTCTGGAATACTAGCAGTATGGTCTGTGGAGAAAGGCAGGGCTAATTCTGAGATGTGGTGGGCACCTTTCACTCCTATTTACATCAATGAGGTGCTTAACCACAGACTGACTTTATTTAGTAGATGTGAATTTTGGAGGCTGAAGATCTAAAGTGCAGTCCAGGCAGCCTGACTGGGACCAGCTCTGGGTTGAACATTGTGCACTAAGACATATAGTGTCTCCATGGGTCACACCAGACGAAAAAAGGCTGTATTTCACTCCGTTTTATGGAAAGCAGCTGCATTCCTTTGTCCCTTGATACCTTTCCAGTGCAGCTATTTGTTGGGCAAAGTTTGAATGCCTTTAGTCAATATTATACTACAAGTGTTAGACACAATTGTGTGTGTGCAATATTTGCATTTTATTGAAAATCCATTTTTTCTCTTGGATTGTTTGTACTGTATTTGAATGCCTCAGTAAAAAAAATCTCTGCTTGCTGCTCTGGAAACAGCTCATGAGTGACACTTTTCTCTGGTGTCAAACTCCCATCTTGTTTCCATTTCCAGTTTTTCCCCAATGGACATGCATTTGCCACTGGTTCTGATGATGCCACTTGTCGACTCTTCGACTTGCGTGCAGATCAGGAGTTAATGATGTACTCCCATGACAACATCATCTGTGGAATCACTTCGGTGGCCTTCTCAAAAAGTGGCCGCCTCTTGCTAGCAGGATATGATGACTTCAACTGCAATGTGTGGGACACGCTGAAGGGGGAGAGAGCAGGTTGGTAAATGGTCTCTGCAGTGAGCTGCAGTTCTTTTTCTTTGATGAAATACCATCATGGAACATGCTCCATTTTCTGTACTTGAATGTAAAATTAGTTCACTGTTGGTCAGTGCTGATACCTGAGAGGTGCTGCTGGATTGTGAAAAATGTTCACTGCTGCCTTTTAAACGTCAGTTACTGAACTTATTATGTCTGGATTGGTATCCCTATTTTATCTTTTCGTACATTCCTGTTTGGCAATAGTGATGTTTCAAAATGGGACGTGAGGTTTTCTGTTGTGTACAGAAAGTGGTTTTGTGTCTGCTTTTGATATCCAGCACATATGATTTATTGGTTTTTGGGCTTTATTATTAAAAAAAACAAACAAACAAACAAAAAAACCTTAGAAAATCAACGTAAGCAATCCTGACTATTTGGTTTGAGGGTTCAAGATTTCTGAAGATAGGTGCTGACTCAGAATGCTGAGGTCCAGAGGGATAGCCATGTTAGCCTAGTTCAGCAAAACAAACGAGGAGTCCAGTGGCACTTCTAAAGACTAACAAATTTATTTATTGCATGAGCTTTCATGGGAGAAAACCCAACTTAATCAAATGCTTGAGGGATATCAAGCCACACGCTCAAGTGTCTGACAAAGTGGGATTTTCTCCCATGAAAGCTCATGTGATAAATAAATGTTAGTCTTTAAAAGTGCCACTGGATTCCTCAGAATGCTGAGGGACCAATATTTCTTTTAGGCTAAAACATAGGAGGAAACTTCGGTCACTTAAACACTCTTCAAGAAAAATACCAAAACCTCTTCCAGTATGTCTGGGGGTGAATGTAAACCTGAAAAATGATGTAGAAAACTTGAAAAGTTTCAGTTGTTAACCTGCTCCATCTTCTCTTCCAGGTGTCCTGGCTGGCCACGACAACCGTGTCAGCTGTTTAGGTGTTACTGATGATGGCATGGCTGTAGCTACAGGGTCTTGGGACAGTTTTCTCAGAATCTGGAATTAACTGGGAGACAAACATGTACATTCTCCACTGAGATCTGGAGAGATCAATGCTGCAGCCTATAGCTGTGAAATAACATTTCTACCTTGTATTTGCAGGTGAAGTTTTTCTATTCACTGATTATTACACAAAAGGCTTTCTGTAAACTAGAAAAAAAAATCAAGTGAAGAAATAGGGGTGGGGTGGAGAAATCACTGACTTTTAAAAAGGGGCCAGGCCAGCACACGTAATCACAGTGACAGAGAAAATAAGAGCCAGTCTTTTTTTGTTTTTGGTGGTTTGGTTAGCTTGTCCTTGAGGGATTTCTGCTTGTGCTCAAAAGTCTGCTAATTCTGTACTTTTTTTGTACATAACAGTATATACACATTATAGCAGCCAATCATGTAACATTTGTCTGTATGTAAAGAAATACGTTTGCATTTTTTAAGGAACTACATTTATAGCTTTGCATTTAACCTGAGATGTCACTTCTGAGTTTTGTAGTGAATTAACTAGATTGCTGTTTTAAACGCTTTTGTGAATTTACTGTAGATAAAGTGAAGCCAATGGTATGTATGTGTTTTTATAATGGAAGGCATTTGAATTACTATTTTGTTTTTAAAGGCCCTGATACCTAGCGCCTTACTCACTTCTAGACCTAGTTGTCTATTTAAGCGTGGGGTTATTCTCTCCAGCCAGTGTTCCCTCCTGGTTCATCCATCAGCTGCGATGGCCTCCCAGCACCGAGAATGTTAATACCATCTGGTATATCATACATATATATTTTAAAATAAGGATTTAACACCCTGGTGTGAAAAGTATGAGCTTCTTTCCTTCAGCCTCTCCTGTAAATTCTATTTTAATTTGAACAGAGTACATAAGCTGAGTAGCATTTTCCTGGTTGAATGCTTTTTCCTTTGGACAGTGCAGCTGATCCACTGCAGCCCCCATCTGCCTTGCACTAGGGAGGTGGCGTCCGACTATGGAGCTGACTGAATAGCTTGAAGAAACATTTTTAAATGCGTACTCAGCCTTGCTGGTCAACTGCAGCAGCAAATGAAGAGTTGAGGGTTTCTCTGAGAAGGCTCCTTAAAGATGGCTGACAAAGTTAGAAGAGGCCCAGCCTGTCCTTCCACGACCGAACACGCTTGTCTTGTTGTAGATGAAGTGATCAGATTGTTTACAACGCACAGTAAGCTTTCTGATAATCTCTGTGATCCGCTAAGAGCTTCACACTCTAAATTTAAAATTCTGCTGGTTCGTTTACAACCACAGTGGTCTGTGCCTAGGCATCTTATTAGATGCCAATTGCAAACTGACAGTAAATAGCCGCTTCCAATATGCCTGATCTCTGCTGATCTGGACACAGTTCGCTTATAAAATGAAAGGCACTGAATGAGAGCACAGGAACTAGGAAGCGTTTTCGGGTGTAGTTACGACAAATCGTGACTCAAACCCATTGGCAACTACCCAGGAAGGGCACTCAACACTTTGATGCTGGCAGTGTGGCCGCGCTTGTGATGGATGGCCCAGAGGGAAATCTGAGTTGGGCATGAAAATACCTGGTACTTTCAGGAAAGGGCAGTTCTCTCTTTTAGCCTCTTGTAAGAGAGTCATTTTAAATACATGTATTTAAACCAGTTACCCGACAGCTGAAAGTTAACATTGATCCACTGCCCCTGCATGAAGGGGTGATGTGCCCAAATAGCCCTGGGGCAGTTTGTAAACATAAGTGCCCAGCATTTTGTAATATGAAAAAGAGCTTGTTCCTGAGACCACTTGTGTGAAGTTTCTACCACTGGTAATTTTAATTTTAGTACTTCTGGACTGTGCCTGTAAATACGCCATGTTTACAATGGTGGAGGTGCCAATAAATGTGCCAACTGCAGTCAATTAAGTGTCCATTAAAAAAAGCACATCCTGTGCTGGAGACGTATACACTTACTAAAGGCAGATTATGGTGTAGGACCAAAATCATGTTATGCTGTAGATCACAGAAACGCATCTGCATTTTACTTTTCAGTGAGATCATTGTTTTATGATGTTTGCATAAACAGAGCTATTTATGGAAAATTTGTGTCTTTGCCAAGAGGGCAGCTCTTTGAGGTCAGGCAGAATGCTTGATTTTTTTTTTTTTTTTTAATGGTGCCTTTAATTTTTAAACTTGCAGCTGCCTCTGGTTTGAGTGAATCATTCTGAAAATTTGCTCATAAACTCTAAGAGGAAAAAGAACTTTAAATTACTAGTTTCCCAGTAAAAGGTGCATCTTGAAGTGACTTTGTAATTGTCATACTGCTGTAAAGAGACTTCCCATACTTGCAGTTGCATATCAAACTATTTGCCTTTATATACTTCATTCGAGGTGTAGGACTTTAGCCCATCTAGCAATTAAGTAATATATTATGTTCATTGTTCTGCTTAACCCTCCTTAAACAGGCTGGAAACTGAGGCTTTAACCTTACACAGACAGTGTTGTAACATCATTCTGGACACTTTTCTGCCTGGCTTGTGCCTGTCTAGAACTTAATTAGATCAAGTTTCTCCAAGGGTAATGTTTACAAGCTCCCACGTTTTTGCCCTTCATTTTATCAAATTCATTGTGCTGTTTCGAGTGCTGCGGGTCCCCGGGTCTCCTCTCCATTTACCTTTATGTTGGTCGTAGGAGCAAACAGCCCAGATGGCAGCAGGGCAGTGCCCACCTGAGGGCACGTTTAACTCCTGCTGGGAGCTTTCCTGAGAACGTGGGAGTTGGGACATCATGTACCAAACTGGTGGCTACTGTTGGAGTCCCGGTATGAATCTTTTGGGATTATTTCCTTTTGTTAAGCATTTACAGTTGGGCAACATTAATTATTGCATAAACTGAGCCCATATAATGGACCTACATGTGCTATTTCTGTTTAGTATTGCTTATAGGTAAATTTTCAAGATGGTACACTCATTAAGATGCAGCTTAAGTCAAAACTTTGCACCAAAGCCGATCTTCTGCTAGATTGGTAAAACCACCAATTGCAGGTTTTACTTGAAATCTTTCACCCTGACTTCTGCATCTCAAAGACAATGTCTCAGTGGGAATTTTAAAAGATGCTGTATGCCTGTAGCTGAGCCCAAGTCTATACTCGGGCTGGTTTTCAGTAACAGTTGACCAACATTTACACTAGGCACATAAAATGCCTTGTGTAAATTCTTAGCCGCTGTGGCATGCTCAGGAAAGCTGACGGCAACTACCTTGTGGTGGTCAGCTTTCCCGTGCACCTCCTGGCCTCCAGGACTCACGGAGCTGACTTCCGGGAGTGCAGCAGCGAGTTCAGACTCACTGCCAAGTGCTCCCAGAACACCAGGCTGACGGCGGCGATTATAGACATACCCTTAATATAAGCTCAGCTGTGCGGGTTAGTGTAGTTTCTAACTGGTCACATCATGATGAACTAGTCATTTAATACTCTACAGCGCAATGGGGGATGCATCAAATGGTCATAAAAAGTTTACCAAACTAGATAGAGCTGTCAGTTTTGAATAATATGTGTGGTTACACAGATATGTGCAAGATTGTGGAATCAGTAATGCTTGGTACTAAAAATAGCTATAACTTGTGCCAAAAATTGGTAACTGATTGGAAAGTAACTTTTTCCCCAGTCTTTGTTCTAATATTAGACCAATTCCTAAATGTATTTGAAATCAGGGAATCTAGCAAATATGTAATTGGTTGAAGCTGTAACTGGAAATATGTGCTGCCTATGAAAATAGATTTCTTTAATACCAATACTTGTGCTCTCAGCATTTTCTAGTGCTGATTATCTTTACAGTGAAGGATACTGGTCAAGCAAGCATCCAGTTTGAACTGGCTCCCACATAGACTCAACCTTGATCACTTTATTGGTAAAGCTACCGGCCGAGATTCTAGCCCAATACCCTGTGTGGGTTCCAATGGACGGTAGTATGTACCGTCTTTTCATCCATCGCCAGCCTTTTGTTTTTTCCTAGATGTCATTACTGTTTGCCCTGCTGCATGTCAGATGACATTATATATCTGACAGAATGGGTTCAGTAACCCTTTTGGAGTAGAAAAACTCAGAACTGCTTTCTTCTGAGAACAAAGTTGACCCTATTTTGGCAGTGCTGAATTGACATACCAGCTAATCCTCACATATTTACTGTGATGCATGGATTGGAGCTAGCTAACTCTTTGATTCAGTTAGTGTAACCACGTGTCCCATCATGAAGTTCACATTATTTTAGGGTGGAATGAAAATATTGTGACAAACATTCCAAGCGTGCTTAGTCTTTCCTTTTTAAGGACACTCATCCCCACTAGATTTAGTGCTGTGCTTTAAAATGTTGGTGAGAGTAGGTCTTGGCTAATACAAATAGTTGGTATGAAATGGTTGTGTAGCAGAATGACAGATTTTGAGATAGCATTTCCTGTAAAAGTAATTAAGCATGGGTTGATGGTGCACTTTGTATACAGTAATCTGGCATGCATGCTGGTAAAACTACTTCCTACACTTCAGAGGCACCACAGGCCTTTTATCCAATTGCTGGTTGTGTAAAATACATGCAGAATGTTAATGCAGTGTTGTTATGGTAAATGTGTGAACAGTGTTACTAACTGATTATAATGTGCCTGACATCCTTAGACCACACAGTATGTTTAGGTTTTGACTAACATGGACTTCAGTGGAATAGTCTTAGATATTTCAAGCCTTTGTTACTTATACAATGGTGCTCTATTTGTTTCTCCTTTATTTAAAACAAAAAAACAAAAAAAAAGCGCATCTGAACACTTGTACTACATATTACATCCAAAGGAGTCCAAAACTAATTGCTTTTGAACATGCTTGACTCTTCTTTTGGCTTTTAGCCCAGATTCCCAGTATTTCTCATCTAATGGTTTTAATTTTACTTTCACGTGTTGCTGACTTTGATGGAAGACTTCAGTAATGTTACCAATTAGAAGTGATTCTGCACTGCCTTTGGATTGTGTATGTATTCAGAAATAGTCTTAAAGCTTTTATCTAAGCTAATTAAAAACAGGGACTTGTGCCACTTCTTTGACAGGGCTGTTTGTATAGACTTCCCTGTTTAAAAAAAACCAAACACTTGCTATAAACTCTGTTTATAGCTTTTTTTTCTCCCCCCCATGAATCTTTTCTTTGTATTTGTACAGTGGCTCAGTGAAAAGATGTTGCCATGAGTTGATATTGTAACCAATAAACAAGTGCTTTTAACCAGACTTCCTGTGGTGTATTTATTTAATATCCTTCCCTCTAGATCATGGTGACAAAGATGAAAGTAGCAAATTTAAGTAGCCAAGGCTGGTGTAAGGGGACTTGCCTGCTGCTATTTCACTTGACATTAAAACATAACTACCCTTGCAAGCGTTGAGGATTGAAGACAAATTCTGAGGCAGAGCACTGCCTCATTGATAAAGTTGAGATACTCACTGCACTGGCGAAGTGCCACCTCTACTGAAGTGACTGTTTTTTGAAGCACCACCAGAGACAGGAACTGGAACACCTGGAATTATAACTTGTCAGATAAGCAGACTGCTTCCCTCTACCGTGCTGTGTGTTACTGCAATAACAGAGGGTTTGTACATGTCGAGACAAAAGGACTGTACATTCAACAGGTGGAACTCATGACAGCTGCTGTTCCCAAAAGGGAGTTAAACACAAATGTTATTTTTCTCTGTAAAACCACAACTAGTAGCAGGAAAGCAAACTCACTGTTAAGGACTGTAGTTATCGGGAAGCCCTCAGCTGTAGCACTGCCATGCAGATTTCTAGAGGAATGGCCTTGTTAGTGCTTTGTCTGCAGGGAGCAGCTATAGCATCAGGCGGTAAAGGAGCAGTCTCCTCTGGTTACTGAAGCATGCCCTACTGAAGAACCACGCACACTTGCAGAATCTGATTGTAGGTAATTTTATTTCCACAGATTCAGTCTTGGTCATTCATTTGTTATCAGACCTTCCTGCTTGTTTCCAACAACCAACCAACCATGACACCTGTCCTGAAGTAAATTACTTTTCCACAGAAGTAGAAGGTGCTGAAACCTTGAATTACTCTGGTCTCAGGCCTCAGAATGGTTTCTGTGCTCAAAACCTGGCTGTGAGCCATCGACTAGTGAAGAAACCTTTCCGCACTAGAGCACAAGATGCTTCAAATCAAACTGCTTCTGCCAGCGAACGGGGTCAAGTTTAAACCAAGGGCAATAGTGTAGCTGTACCATAGTGGAAAGGTAGTTGATTTACTAAGTCTGGATTGTAGACGTTAACTCGCATCTCAACAGAAATTCATTAAGCCAAAAGGGCAGGTCCCCGCTGCCCTCCCCAAACCTCCGGCCCTCAACACCCATGTTAAACCAACCGTAGAAGTCTAGAGATACTCTCAAAGAATAAACTTTTCATCAATACATACATTTAATGAGCTAGGCAATGGCTCTCATCTCCTACCATCCTCAGCCTTTTAACAGTCATCTCGTGGTGAAAACCATTACCCTGCACATTTCAATTGGGTAAAGGAGCTGGGGATGCTTCATAAAAAGTGCGATTGCTTCCTGCTTTTAAAATAAAGTATGGTTCTTAGGTCTTAAAAAACAAAGTGCATTTCATTAGCCCTTTCAAGTTTGGGAGAAATCCCAGCAAGTACCCATGCATCAATAAAAATCTGGTGCTTTATGCCACCACAGTAACACTGCAGTTTGGTTTGAAACCTGAACAGTTTGCCACATTACAAACTTCCTTTCATGAAGGACAAATACAACGAAAGGCTTTCATCACATGAAATGCTTTTAAAACCTGCTACTAAAATACAAATGTAAATACAGTTGCAATTGGTTTGCAACTAGAAGCATCAGTGCATCTACTGCTTTCCTTCCCCACCACCCCTGGAAAGTGGGAGGAATCCAGGAGCTAAGACGGTACATGAACAATTGGTCTGGAAAGACACCAGTATTGCAGAACAGTCAAAGGTAGATGCAATAACTGTCCCCCCTGTGTGCAGTCTGAAGAGCCATGCGATTTGTTATACCCAGAGCAGACCATGGCAGGTATTCACGATGCACTGAAGAAATTTTTCAGGGCGAGGCTACCTCCCTGACCTAGGTTTCTAGAAAACAGCAAGCCCTGCAGAGGATGCTCAGATAAAAACCTTATGACACTTAATCCCAAACCATGCAAAAATTCAGCTGAGTCTAGACCAAATGAACAGCAAAAAGGCCCCCCAGTTTTTGTAGCCCCAGACTTGCATGACACACCTGACTGACTGCGATTCACCTGCACTTTCCACACGTTAGTGTACTGTGGTTTTCCATATCCTTGTTACTACCATGTGATGAACACTGCAATTCTAGCATGCATGGGGGAATTTTTAACACTTTCCAAAATACCTAGAGGAAATCAAGTTTACTTGAAAGCAGCAGGTGTACAAGTAAATATCACGTCGCCTTAACTGAGTAGTACAAGAAGAAGGTACTTAGGTACAGCATTTCAGCAACAAAATCTGGTAGGTTTATCTTAAGTGAACACAAGTAGGGGAAATGCAGCCCACACCAACTGATTTTCTGTGCATTCAAATAACCTAAAGCAGCACTTTTGGACTGTTTGAGCTGTTCACCTAAATTCTTCATTCGTAAAACAAATCTGACAAAGCACCTAGCACCACCAGCTGTTTCTAAAAAACTGGTTGAGATGGATATTGATGGGAGGGAGAGAAAGGATAGTGGATTATCTCCCTACATAACTCCTGGATGCCAGGAGGTGGGATTTGCCCCTGGTAAATACTAAAACAAAATAATAAAGGATTTTTTTTTTATTCTGTCAAGTCTCCAGAAGAATGAACTCAATGTCAGTAAATATAAATTATTTTCTCTTGCAAAATTTCTCTTTACCCAAGCTTTTAGATACAGTTCATTGCCAAAATGAGCATGGGGCTTTATAGTGTCTGACAACTATAATCAAGATAATTTTTAAAAAGTCATTTCATGTGACTGCCCAGGGGGCAACGTGTCATTCTATAATTTTGTCCTACAGGCGATTACCCAAGGAAGCCACCAGTGAAGAGTGGTCTATTTAGTCCGCTGAAGAAAATGCTTTGTAAAAACATCCAGCTCATTTTCAAGATGAATGGCTTTGTTCCTGTAAAACAAATGAGAGAGAAGTGATTTACCTACACGTAGAACCAAATCCCCCCAAACCCAGGCTTTATTTGCATCTATCCAAACTTTCACAAAAGCCTCCAGCCCCTTCCCTTTTAACATGAAATGCAGGGCCCTAGAAATCTTCGATGACCCGACTCAGCAGTAACGAGCTTGTGCACTCTGCCCAGGCAATGTCTTACGACTCTGAAGACATCTACACTGCAGACGAAAGTAAAAGCCACATGCCCCCACCAACAAATCCTAAAATCCAGGTCAGAAGGTTTAAGCTGGCACTAGGGGTTAAAACAGCAGGGACGATGTTTGCAGTAAGGCTGAAGCCCAGAGAGGGGCAGGGACAGTCACCAGCCAGAGCAGGAAGATCCATCCCTTCTCTCTCCAGTGCTGTAGCGCCAGCCCCACAGCCTTGAGTCAGTTGACCCAGGCACTGAGACTGGCTGCAGCGGTTTTTGTTTCAGCACACTGTAGATTTACCTTTAAACCTCGGGACACTGGCTAATCTAAGTTCCTAACAACCGACAGAAGGATTAGTTAGTGGCATTTCACAAAGCCGTGACGATCACTGTGCTAAAAGGGAGTGTGGATTTCATGTTGCTGGGAGCAAGAAGAAACCCACCACCCCTTGCAACTACCTCTCCCAGTCCCTGTCTCCCCTAGCAAAGCTTTCTGAGAATGTCTCATCCCTGGGAACCTGGGCTACATGGTCCATTGGCCATGTTTTCAAAGCCGTTCAATGAGAGTAGCCTATGTAGAGTTACACAACCATGGCTTAAAAATACACTCACAGTGTTTGCATGAGGGCTTCTGTACCTAATGCTGGTTCTGCCAAACCCTTTTAACTGATAGTTTTAGAAAACGGCCCTTGTGGAGCAGGGGACTCGGCCTGAGGACAGCGACGCAGTACCCAAGGGCGAAGAGAAAGGCACCAAGCCCAGCACTGTCCCAGATGCCTGCTTGGTAAGGCGGCAGCACGTTGTGTTGTCAGCCTGCTGGGAGAGGTTGGGTCAACTGGCACTAGGCAGGGATCTACGAAAGACAAAGGGGTCCTGCTGGGGAGAGAGACAGGAGCTGAATTCACCCTGCTCACTGCTAAGACGATTCAAGGCAGGGACCTTGTGCCAAGGACCTCATACCCCCTTGCCAAGGAGAAACAGCCTCTCAGGCAGTGAGTGACCGTCATTGTTGAAACTTGGCAAGTATCGGTAATAAAGTCCTCTTGAGAAATCCACCTTTACTGGCCACGGGCAGAGAGACAATCAGGCACAGGAGGAAAAAGCAACATGAGGCTGGTGAGTCATTTTTCTAGACGAGGGGTATTCAACCTTTCTGCAGGAGAGGTCGCACTGAAAATTTTTTGGGGATTGCCGCTCTCAGTGATCACAGGGCCAGATGGGAGGCACTGCTCCTGCCTGGCCGGATAGTAGCCTTTGGCAAGCCAGAGTCTGGCCTGCAAGCCCTGGGTTAGACAACATCACTCTGTAAACTCTCCCCGCATCCCCCAAAGAAAAGAAACACACGTCTGACAAACGTAACTTGAAAGGACACAAAGTGCCGTGATTGGTGCACAAGGCAGGAAGATACGATGCACCATGCCCTCACTCTGTGAAGAGTTTCAAAGTGCTTGTCAAAACAGTAAGGACCATTTACATCCGAAAGCAGCAGGAGCAGCAAACACACTTGGTTTATGAGATAAGCGCCACCATGACTATAGCCATCCTTGTCCCCAATGGGCAAAATTCCCATTGATTTCACAGAGTCAGAGTATTATCATCTCTCTAGCCGCCTAGTGCAGGATTTCTCTTCAAGCAACTGGCTGAGTCAATACAAAAGGATCGTTACCTGAGGTGCTTCGAGTTACTCTGTATTTTCTCTAACTGATCTATTTCTTTGGACAGCCTAGCAATTCCTTCTTCAAGATGTTTCTGAGTGATGTCGACTTGCTGACACAGGCGGGCGAAGGTAGTGGCCATTTCTCTAAAGGAAAAGAAGCCTGCAATCAATTTACCACACTTTGTGCCGCACGGAGTCGGAGTCCCATGATGGACTGCTATGCATGATTGCATGGAGAAAGACAGCAGGAGGAAAAATGAATCGGGCCGTATCTTCAATATTAGCATTTTTAAAATCACAAAAAACAATACAATACAGACCTTGTTTTTAATGCATGCTTACGTCGTGACTACCAGCTGCAGACTCTGAAGCAACACAGAACATTCTCAGAATATTAGACTCATGAAGTGATGCGGCTGTTGTGATACGTAACTCCTACGTCTCCTATTGCCCAGTGGAATTCCTCACTCCAAGTTAGTGCCTGGGCTCCCCACAAGGAGAGTTAGGCGTTTAAGAGTCTGTATACTCAGAATCAAGAATGAGCTGCAGAAGACAGGGCTGGGGCTCAGGGCCCTGACTCGCAAAGGAGCCCTGGTGCCTAACTGACAGGCTGAAGGCAGACATCTATCTCTGCCTGGGATTCTCAGCTCTGAAACCTCTCTGCATGTTGGGCACCTTAGTCGTCAGCCCAGAAAAATGACTTGGGACAGTGGGGAGCTCTGTAACCAACAGCCCTTGGCTAGAGTGCTCACCTGGGATGCCAAGCACCCAGACTGAAATCCCTGCTCTACCTGATCTGGGGCAAGGAACTGAACCTAGATCTCTCACCTGCCAGGTGAGAGCCTTGGCCACCAGGTTACTGACTATTCTGGAACGGGCGTCTGTCTCTCCATCTCTCCTGCTGGAGACGTTCCATCACGTATAAACAATTAAATAGCCAATGGGCCAGAGACAAAGTGCAACTCCACAACCTGCTGGTTAGCGTGCCCCACTGAACCTGACTCTCCTGCATCCCAGGTCCCTGCTCCAAATCAAGCAGAGCAGGGATTCAGACTTGGGTCTCCCACATCTCAAGTCTAACAAATTTATATATCGCTTGAACTTTCATGGGAGAGAATCCCACTTTGTCAGATGCTTGAAGATGGGGGAACTCATAGAATGGGAAGAAAGCAAATACAGGGAAGTGTAAGTCATAGGATCTGGTCACACTGTAACAGCAAATCACACCAGTAACAAATCAAAACTTAAAAAGAGAAGCTGCAGAATTGGAACTTGTACACAAATTTGCCTCATGAACTCAGGCTTCAGTAAAGCCTAGGGGTTCTTTCCCCATTACAACGGGTAATTTTTCTTTCCCTGTCCCTCACCCACCTCCCTGCTAATTGCTGTACTCCTCAGTTTGAATCTTAACTGCTTTGATTTGTGCTCAGTCTGACTAGATCATATGACTGACACTCCCCTGCATTTCTTTTGCTCCCATCCTGTAAGTTCTTCATATTCAAGTGTCTAACAAAGTGGAATTTTTCTCATGAAAGCTCATGCGATAAATAAATTTGTTAGTCTTTAAAAGTGCCACAATGCTCCTTGTTTGTTTTGCTGGACTAGACTCACATGGCTGCCCTTTGGAACTTCACACCTCAAGTGAGCATATTAGCTGCCAGATGAACAGGTATCGTGCGGACACTCTCTTACCTGACAGAGTCTGGAGCGAGGCATGGTCTAGCAGCCACACTCTGAACATGCTGGCTCAGGACAGCGGGTGACGTAAGTAGCAGAACACCTAGTCTGAGAAAGCCACGGGGACTTTGCCATGAGCGAGGGTTGTGAACAGCTAGTTAGCCGTAGGGCAGCATCAAGGCTTTAGGCACTTACGCTCCTCTTCAAAGCATCTAACCAAGTGGGATTTTCTCCTACGGAAGCTCATGTGATAAATCTGTTAGTCTTTAAGTGCCACAAGACCCCTTGCTTTTTTTGCTTTACTAGACTAATACAGCTGCCCCTTTGGAACTTGGCAAGCTCCCACTAGAAGGTATGCACAAAGCTGTTGTACTTAAGCACTTAAGACTGTTCAGTGCCTAAGGAACTTTCTGAATTCACTTCACATCAAAACGAGTTTATGACGACACACTGAACTAGCAGCACCAACATGCAAAGTGAGCAAACCGACAGCTTTAACAGTGTCAGCTCTCATCTGACTTTTCTCATTGCTTCAACCTTGTTCACCTCAGTGAACACGCCTTCTCCTGTCCCTGGTAAATACAAAGCAAGCTCTGCTTGGCACAGCAACACTGAACAAACATTCTGTAGCTATTAAAAACAACATATTAAAAACCAGAATGATTCAGCTGCCTTGAAAGATGCATCTGGGACACAGGACTGCCCTAAGAGAGACACGGTCACTCGAAGCAATCCATTGAGAACACTGCATATGCTTAAGCTGGTTAAGGCTCGAAAACCAAGGTACTCAAGTCCTAAGTGATTCAGTGTTAGTGACAAGGATGCAGCTATTGCTGCCCGTAAGAACAGAGCCAAACTTTCTTATTTATATAAGCTGCCAGGCAAAGACACTGCCTACGGAATTTGAGACTCTGGATCCTCAGACAGACAGACACTCTAGGAGTAATCTATACTCTACTGTTTTACTAGGGTAAGCAAAGTTACCATCACGTACAAATTAACCATATCATTTCAAATACAGTAGAACCTCAAAAGATCAGAGGGACAAACTGATTTAACCAAACACCACATGGAACTGCACTTGGGTCATAACAGGTTGAGGGGAAGCAAATATGGTGCCTGTATTGCATACTAAAGGTTGGCACATCTGGGTTTCCTGTCCCCAACTCCACGTGAGGGATGACTTTTTACAGGTAGAAGGTGAAGATGCAGGACTCAGCTGGAAGACACTAACTGCAGGGTACTGCATCATACTGTTTTGTTCAGGGCTGCGAACAATGTCCATTCCTGAGATGTTCGTATCTGGGAGGTTCTAGTGAATTAGACTGAGATGCTGTACTACCCATCAAAGTCAAAACATTTCTGAACACTAGGAAGAAAAGGGGCATTATTTTCATCCAGCAGCAAAAGCACAGAACATTCTTCACTGCTAAGTGCTAACGAAAATTGCATAACAAGTACTTAGCTACTACAGAAACTTGCTGACTGCTCCTTAACCACGTCCAATTTACGTCTAAGTTGAGTCAAAGCACACTAATCAAGGTTAATAAAACTCTGGAAATATGATTCTTTTTCCATGAACAATATCCCTAGCATTCCTTCATTAAAAATAAATGTTTCATTAAAGGGATTCAATGAACGTAAAGCCACACTTCTCAGAAGTCTCTCCCACATTCTCATCCAAACACAACGTAAGGTAACTATAAAAGAATATTTCTCTTTTTTCCCCACTTTGTGTATAGTCAGTTTCACTCTCCTCCATACAGTCAGAATGGGAACCATAACTGGATGTGGCTTTTCTCTTAATAGTGAAGTGCAAAACAACAGTGTAAAATAGTACAAAAAAATGAATTGAGGGATTCTTTGCCACAACAGTAACTGAAGCAAGTTTAGCTCAGTTTTTTTTTTAAATTGAACAGATTTCAAGTTGACGTTTAAACCTTTCCAGTTAGGCAGTTTTTCAGTTCTCCACTGATAAATTCATGCACTTACACATATCAGTGGGTGATCTATTTCCTTACTAGTGACTACACAGACAAGCATAATACTTACTGTTGCACTTGATGGCTGCAATTTGCACTAGTAAAACTGACAATCATCTGCAATTTTTCAGTAGCATAGTTTACAAACTGCTGTTTAAAGGCTCTTTCCTTGGCTTTAGTTGTCCAGGTTAGTCTCTCATAGAGATACAATAATCCATACATACTAAGGGACAGACAGATGAGTTTCCAGCCAACCGTTCGCCAAACCTGAAAAAGAAGCATCTTTTCATGACCTGAGCAAGGTCTGTGACTTTAGCTCTAAGGAATGTATTGTGTCAGAGTATGGTCATTGGAAGAGAATAGAAATGTATCACCTTCCTGCTCACACTCGCTTTCTGAACAACTGGATTAACAAAACATACTTTTAATCCAGACAGCACTTACAGACCAAAAGAGCTGGCTATATAGCTAGACTCTTTTGCCTCGTTCATCAACTGCAAAACTGCCTCAGCTAGATTCACATTACAGAATCTAGCGATCTTGAATCTACTTATTGCAAGTGATGAAGCAAGAGGCAGAAAGCAAAGCTCTCATACATTTCACATGGAGCTTGACAAAAATCAAACCATTTTAAAATTTAGAAACAGAGCAAACGTGAAAAAAATGTAGACCTCATCATGAACCTCCTCAGCAAGCTGTCTTATTACATACTCTGTACTAGCTTTAATGGAGGTTATACCCCCTTACAGCACTGCTATTTAGCCATGAAGATGTAAATATTGGTTGCATATGATTAGCTAAACAAGGTTTTATCCTAGATACCCATTTAGTTTGCAAAGTGATTCCAGTATCATAGATTGCACCCCTTACTCACACGAGTAAGGGTAGCAGGATTGTGACTATGGTGCAGAGTCCCATAGGTTAGATCAGGCCTCGACAAAACTGATGGGTAGAGAGGTGCCCAGCTTCAGAGGAAGACGTCTAGCTGCCTTGCCACCAAAAAGTCTCCCAGTGCAGAATCCCCTGACTACCTAATGAAGGCGCCTCCAATTTTATTTTTGGATAGCAGCGGGTGCTCCTCCACTGCATGTCCCCAGCAAAGCTAGGCACCAGGCTACAAATTCTGGTCGCCACAGTGACCTGGCACCTGGGATTTGTCGAGGCCTGGGTTAAGAGTACAGCAGCTGACAGTTTCCTGGAGCCTTTGCCTATGAGGAGTACATTTTAAAGATCCTGGATATCAAAGAATTTGAATAAAATTGATCTCCCAGTTTAAGTATCAGATTATTTTATAGCCTCTTACACAGAAACCCTGGCCAAACCTGTTAGCAAACAATTTCAGAGCAAAGCTGCATGGGAGCAACATGAATGAAAATCTGTCAACTAGCAGCCATGTTTTCATAAGCTTTAATGGGTATTATTTAAACATTAAGCAACCTTGTTTAAAAGAGTAAAGATAAATAAATAAAAAAACTACTTTTCCTTCCACTGGACTAAGTAAAATAACTGCAGTATCTATGAACAAAGATGGTTTGTAAAGGAGAGTCTAGAAAACGTACTGTTCAACTGTATCTGTTATGACAGACAACTTTGCTGACATAGCTCTGTTTAAGTCACGAGATGTGCTAATCCATGCCAGCTGCGGAGGAGGCCCACTGCTAACAAGACAGATTCTAACATGCAAGCATCAATTCTATACAGCAGGGATGGCACACCAAAGAGTAAAAATAAAATATTTGGAATAGTCTCGTCTCTGCCATGCTTTCCATTATAGTGAAGGTGTGAATGTTACTTGCCACTCCTCCAATAATGATGATGCTCATAGAGGTCCGTGATGTTAGTGAAGCTAAACTTGTTACCAAAGAAACCATGAGTTCCTCCTGTGACATGTTCTCTGGAGTTACGGCAGGAAGGCAGGTGGCAGAGGGGGTGGTAGCTAAAGGACGAGGGATCTAGAAGAGCAGAATAAGGCAAACTGAGTGATAAACATTATGCAACTGTAGCATGTGTTGCTTTGTTTTATTATTTATTTTGCTTTCATTACTCAGGGTTAAAACTTGTGCTTTGGTTTTTTAAGTAAGAAATATTGTCTGGAAGATAAAAAATGCTCCTTGAACACTAGTAATGGAAATTTAGTTGTTCAGCAAATTTCTTAGCAAGTCCCCAAGAAATGGGCCTTTCCTGAATGTTTTCTCATTAACCAAGACAGGGATGGGACTAGAGGTGAAAAGCTGCAAATTCCTGAAATATAATTAAAGCTTCTAGCATGTACTTGTGGTTAGTTCTGTTCAGCTCCTGCTATGCCTCACCAACTCCTATCCATTCCTCACTGTTTCTAGTTGCCCCCTCCCCACCCTGTATTTTTTCTCTGGACATGGACTCATCCACCCGTTATTTTTTATTTTTACTTTGAAGCTAGGGCAAAGTCCTAACTGGACCCTGGATCCAACGTATGGTAGCCTCACAATAGGATGAACCAAAATCCCAGATCTGAACAGCCACTCAAACTTTACAAGGGGGAGGAGGAACGATAACATCTGGATCCCTATTCTGCAGTTTGGGGCTATCGTCACTTCATTTATTGCAACAGCAGGAAACCACAGTTTCTTTCCACTTGCTAGTGTGGACATTTACAAGAACTCCATTGCCTCAACCAGCCAGACAGTCTGAAGGTCAAGGGAAGCAGAAATAGCTTTGCTCCATTTTCATTATGCAAAAGCTGTAAACGAAGGGGTGAGCACAAGGTAAGATAGAAGTAAAACAAAAGAGCACACAACAGCTGCAGGAAGTACTGGCTGTATTTCACCCCTGAACATAATCCAGCAAAAACAACCCTCATGAAAACAAGCTTCAGACAAAGGGAACATCGTGAGCAGACACAACACACCAAGTTATTAACACACATACAGGCAACACCAAATACCAGCCCAATCAATTCTGAAAGACCTGGGAAGCTCTCACCTGTGAGGCTGGATCTGCCAGCCCTAGTAGCACCCTATGTGCATTCTTGGGGCCCAGGAAGCGGTTTACGAGGGCTGTCCACCCCAGGGAAAAGCGGAACATGATATCCTCTTGAAAATCTGAGCACAGACTGTGACAGTTCAAATCATAGCTGAGGTCAAACTTCCTGCACGGAATTAGCAAATGGAGCTGATTCTGAACACCAGCAGGTAATAATGGCTTCAGATTTTCTAAAAATGAAGTGGATTAGCAAAACTGTATTACCATGCAAAAGTGTACTCCATTTTGAGATGGTCACATATGGCACTAATTCTGTATCTATTTTTTTAACTGCAAATCCCAAAACAATGGTATTAATTGAAGTCTAACCTCCCAATTGTCTACTCTGCAATTTTCATCATAATTAAGAGTGCTCAGACAGTGCACTATACAGCTTAAATATTATCTGTCCCATTAGGATCAATTATCGATCACTTCAAGAAAAAAAAAGGAAAAGAAAGAAAAAGCTATCAAGAAAGAAAGGCATTGGTGATGAAAATGAAAAAGCAGGTCAGTGATCAACTGAATCAAACATGACGATCTCAAACTAGAGAGTCCTGAGGACCAGGATGGACAACAACTTGGCTAATCCCAATAGCCTTGGGAGAAATAAGGAAGAGGTGACTTCTTAAGACCTCAGGAGTAGATCACTGAAGGCTTCATATATTTCCTCAAGACGTGGCTATTTCATTATCAGGAATCAGTTCAGACACAATGGGTGGACAGGCGTTTAACAGAACATATCTGAGCTACAACCATAAAGGGCAAAAAAGGAGTACAGAAACAGGAGCTCACACCAAAATGTGAGCTGCAGGATAGACTCCTAGTTTAAACTGAAGGAAACAGGTTAAGACTTGCTCTACAGAAACATTATTTGACACTCAAGGTATTGTCTAAATCTTCAATTTGAGTTATTTTACTCAGTTTCTATCCCCAAGATTGGCCCATATAGGTTAAAAAGACACAGGAACGAAACAGGGAGCGGGTCTAGTGAGTTGGGAAGTCCCAGCACTACCACAACCTCATTCTGTAACCTTAGGGAAATAAACTGATCCTTCTGTTCCAGCTTCTCCAAGTTGGGATAATAATTATTCCCACAACCCCCCTGGGAAGTAACAGTTACACAGCACTTTGGAACTGTGAAAAATTATAAGAGTATAATCCAGTAAATCCCAGTCACTGTATGTAATTATCTAGAGAGGAAAAGTGAAAGCAGGAATTTACTGAGATTACGTACTGTTAGGATAGGAAAATGTTTCTCCATTACTCATGTGTATACTGCTTAGCACATGAGCTCGTGATCTACAGCAGGGACTTACATATGTTGCCTCACTACAAATAATAATAACTGTAAGTAGGTAAAGTCATTCTGGGGTGGAACTGGAGATGGCCCACATCCAGACTCACTTTTGTGTGAAAGTCTAACATTACTCTGTATAAATATTACCAATCATTTCCTGCTGTGACTGATGCATTGACTGATTGACTTCAGTGGAGCAACGGTCAGCCAGGTTCCTTCCCAAACCATCTTCTATGTGTTTGTTGAGTTCCTAAGATTTCATGAAGAAAGTGTGCATATAAGTTCACGTCAGCAAGACAGCTATGCCAGAACAATTTTGAGATATGCTAAATGTAACAAATCTCTATAGTCTTTGAATGTATTGTTATCCATGATGGGGAGAAAAGCGTGGAGAACCACCATGCACTTAAATTATCATCATGAACTAACTAGAATTACAAAAAGGGCTGATTTCTTTAACATTGTGATCATTCAGGTAGCTGAAAAATGTGTCTCAATTGGCAATGCAACTGCTTCAGAGAACACAATGCCAATACACTGCTCTGAAAAGTCAGAATAGTCTTGGTCTGATAAAGACCCACCCCTGAGGGACATGAACAAAGTTCAACCACAGTATAAATGCTTTGGGAGCAGTGATGGTACATACAGTCCTCATTCAGTCCTAGAAATGTAAAAGTCAGATTCTGCACCACTGTCAATAGACACTTCAATATGAGTGTGATCAGGGGCTAAGAATACCAGGCTCGCAAGGCTAATTTTACAGTGTAGGCTCTGTTTAAAGTTACTATCAGAGCTGGTAGAAATTCAAACAGCCAAAAATGGCCTTTTAAATACCGAAATTTCCCATGAATTGCTGACTCAAACATTGTTTAGTGAATTGTGGCGTTTTGGAATTGA
This sequence comes from Podocnemis expansa, assembly GCA_007922195.1. Taxonomy (NCBI): domain Eukaryota; kingdom Metazoa; phylum Chordata; order Testudines; family Podocnemididae; genus Podocnemis; species Podocnemis expansa. Next base: position 5,715,880 of record ML682074.1, on the reverse strand, counting down.
ATTCTCTCAAAATGGTTAAGAAAATGTTACAGAACCCCAAAAAAACCCAGTAAATATTAACTGCACAGAAAATAAAAGTTTCAGTGATCATTCTGATCTAAATTTCAATTTAAAAAACAAAACAAAAAAAAAAAAACCCCAAAAATTTGAATTCCTTCCTCTCATCCCCAAATGGAAGCAATTTCAAAATCTTTTGGAACTCCATCTCTCCCTGTCCCATTCCCCTCCACCATCTCTAGTTACTGTAGTCAAATTTAATGACAGATACATTGGATAGCAGATGTATCAAGGAAGAATACTGCCAAAACAAAGTAACATACACCACATGAATTATTAAAAACAACATAGTAAAAGCTGCAAGTAGGAGCTAAGTTGAATGGCAAGAATTAGCTCCATCAAACTGCTCAAGAACTTACACTTTTATATAGCTTTAATACTTGTGAAGAAGGGTGAAATTCGGAATCAAATTCATCAACCAAAACAGAGAGTCGACAAATCTCATCAGTCATTGCAGAAGAGACCTGGAAGAAAAATGTTAAAATGTAGACATGGCAATAGAAGATTTTGCTATTAAAATTATTTAAAAAACAGTACAAAAGAGGAAACTATTAAAAAATATTTCCATACACACTAGATTTAATTAGGTTTAAAACGTTCAGCCCATTCTGATAATCAACTGAAAACAAAACAAAAAACAAAACACACAACTGTGAATAGTTAGCAATCTGCTCCCCACTTTAAAGCACAGCTTATGAATTAGCCAAGTCTGACAGACAAAGGGAGCCATCCGCAGGAGATGAACCTTGTTTTCCCACACTTTTCTGTTACAGAAAATTCCAGGTGTAATGTTAAGAATTGCTATTTATTCTCCTATAGGAACTGTGATCCTTTGAGATGCACCATCCACACATATTCCACTTCTGGTGCACATCCATCCCATGCATGGAAGGTCAGAATCGATCTGAGCACTGGTGGCCAATTGGGATATTGCCTTCTAGCACCTGAGAGCTGAAAACAAAGGGGGAACTGAGTGACACCTCCCCTTCAGTTACTTCATAAAGTAGAATCCGGTTAATATAAGACTCCACGGTAACAGAAAAGGAAGGCAAGCTGTGGAATATGTATGAACAACAGATTTCAAAGAACTACAGTTAAGCTATATCTATGCTAAAAGCCAGGGGAGAGATCCCCCTGCTCGCAATAGCACTCTTTGAACTAGCACACGTGTATGTAGCAGAGTAGCTGCAGCAGCAATAAGGAGTGTGGCAGCAGAGGCAGGGCTTAGATGTGCTGAGACTACATAAGACTGTGCAGGTGAACATCCTCAGTTTCTTCTCTAACACAAAAATTTTGCAGAGGGAACCCCAAAACAGAGGAGAAACAGACACATCACGAAGAACTAGTTACTACTCAAGGTGAGTAACCTTTCCTTTTTCTTCAAATTGTGTCCCTAAGGGTGCTCCACCTCAGGAGACTTTGGAGCCAGAAGATCCCAGAAGGCAGAGAGAGCTTTGGAATAGACTCCAGTAATGAAGACAGAACTGCACTGCTAACTACTCCATCAGATCTGGAGGCATGTACCAAGGCATGGTGATTGGAGAAAGTATGTATCGAAGATAATGTAGTAGCTGTGCAGGTCTTAGTTACCAAAATGTTCTTAAGCAGAGCGCTGACATGGATTTTGACCTTGTATAGTGGGCCAATACCTTAGCAGGAAGTTGGGCATTGGCAGCATCACAGCAAGTGATAAGACATCCTGAAATCCATCTCAGTAGTCTTTGGATGGAAACAGTGAATACCTTACATCTGCAATGGAGATAAATATCCTAGACTCCAGGAGACTTCCAGAATGGTTTGTCACTGTCTAGATAGAAGGGATGAGCTCGTTAGCAACCATCTCTCAGCAAAAACCTCCTGAAATTCTTCTCTTTGCTCCAGAGGAAAGCATTCAATAAATGCATTGATCTTTGCATAACTCGTGTTTGTATTTGGCTATGAGCGCCCCAGCAAGCCAAAATTGCAGAGTTGCAAATGATTAACGGTTCCATTTTAAAAGCAGTAGCCTAGGTACTACAGGGTTGTCTTGGCACATCTTCTTCCCCTCTCATTCACTGCCTCAACCACCAGAGAATTAGGCTGGGGGCAAGGGCATATAAAATAAAATTTCAAATTTTTGGTGGCAACAGTCTTCCTTGCCTGCTTCTTGCAAGTTAGTGATACTGTTGCTGGGTATGACAGATTGTTTTCACAAGACCCAGAAACACCTTATTGATCAAGGTGACCCTGGTTGATGCTGCTGACTAGAGGATGGCCAATAACTTGAGCTGCCATTCCTTGATCTCTTCAAGTGGTATCTGAAGGGAGTCTTCCACTTGTTTAATGAGGTCTTAGAATTGCTTAAATTCATTAACCATAGACAGCGGATGAGGCATTAGCACTTCATCTGGTGATGAGGAAGAGATAATAGATTAAGTAGTAGACTCCTCATGTGCCCAAACTTCCTATTCCTCAAACATCTCCTTGTGCTGGGGAGAGGTCTGAGGTGGTAGAGAGACTGTTTCCCTATTTCCCTGGCAGACTAGGCTCCAAACCTTAGAAAATTGTTGTCAGCCAGCAACCTAGGAATCTCAGTATTGCCACCAGGAGCATCCATATGGGAACTGTGGTGGCATCCAAGGTTGTTCCCATCACTTCCCCAGGATTTCTCCTTGTCTCTGCAACTGACACAGGAAAAGTTCCTATAAAGGTGGTTTAAGAAAACTAAAAAGAGGTAAAAACTGAAGAGGCTTAATGGATTGAATGGAGGAGCCCCTCCTCCTCATAAAGGAGCTCTTGGTGAAAACACTGGTTAGTCTATATCTGTGATAAGATGAAAATCCAATGACGGAGTGGGTCTTGGTACCAAGAGGCACTCGGTGCCCATGATCAACTCAACAGAGATTGTAGTTCTTCTGCCACAAATATATTCTGCCACAATCTACATTTATTCTTGAAGTAGTGGAATGCCAAAACCAACGCGATGGTCTCTAAAAGTGGGTGGTACCAAGGATTTAGACTGATTTGATGACAGGGCTGAAAAAGGTTAATACTTTGATTTGAATGGTACCAGTACTACTGGTAAAGCTGATGCTGATGGTATCGCTCTGGAAGAACATCTCTCCTTGCCTGGATAGTAACAAAGCTTGCTCAGAATAGTGTGTGCATACAGGAGAGCTTCCATTCCCATTAGTACCAAAGGACACTGTAGCCTCTACAGCACCAGGCAGATTCTGAAAAATACAAGGAGTGGGAAACCAAGGTCTTTTTGGAGCAAACTGCCTGGGAACTTTGGAGGTCTCAGGACTCTGGTCTCCTCTTCTATTGGAGTGCTGAGCCAAGTTTGATGGGGCACTAGGTCTGCCCAGAGACTCATGTACATTGAGGCGTTCTCCCAACCAGGCTTTGAGGCAGGATGAAGAGAGCTTGATTTCTTTCCTCATTGCCTGACTATAAGGCCTGAACAGAAGTTACATTTCAGTGGGATATGAGACTCTCCTAGACAGCAAACGCGCTTGGAGTGGTCATCATTAATTGGCATGGCCTCCCATCAAGTGAGGCAACATTTGAAACAAGAGAGCTGGGTATGCCCTCCCCAGGAAGGCAAGTCTCTCCATACCTAGTAGAAAGGGGAAAAAAGGCACTCTTTTCACTAGTAAAACTAAAACTAACAACTACACTAAATTAAACTAGCAGTAGGAAAACAATTATAATTTGAGGAGGCCCACGCAAGGTGGACATGTTAACCAGCTCTCTTGGGCGAAGGCAAGTGAGAAGGAACTGAGGGCAAGTCACCTTTTCAGTCCCACACAGCTCTGGGGTGGGCATAAAGATGTGTAGGATGTGTGCATGGGTCAAATATGTATTGCTAGCAAAACTCTCCAATTAAAGGTGCATGGAACACACACATCTGAAGTGGAGCACTCATAGAGACGCTACTTGAAGAAAAAGAAAGAGAGGGTTACCCCTCTAGGCTATGAATCTAAAGATGGAAAAGTCTCTTCCTTGTTTAGACCCAATATATTTGCTGCTCTTTATATGCAACCTACCTTGTTCTCTACCTCCTCAGTAACCTGCTTGATTTTCTTCTTAATATCCTCCGTTAAAATGTTCAGCTGGTTTCGAACAAATTCCAACCTATCTTTCTGGTCCTCTCGTTCTTCCATTGAATGAACTCTAAAGTAGCAAAAAAGAAACACCATCAATACTAGCTGTTCTCCCAGAAACACAATAACACAAACAGAAGCAATAAATCCAGCATGGGTGGACAATTACTACAAACTGAATTATTAAGCAGTCAAGAGAATTGGAAGTCATACTGGGCTGTCAAAGGTGTCAACTGACATACACAACTGTCCTACTTGTCAGAATGCAAGCATAATACAAATTAAGTCTACAGCTATGTCTTAATATAACTCATTACAATTAGCTTTTGATACAGGATCTCTATTACAAAGTGTGTGTTTAGAATTCAGGTACCAACTGTGGTACGTATAATTACTAAAGAAAATAAAAGGGGTAAGGAAAGGAATTTTGTTTGTGAAGCTGGCCTTCTAAGACTTAACTTATCCCTACAGATTAGTGGAAACAATTTCTCTGACCAGACTGTCTTATTATTGCTCACTGGCACCATTTGACTGTTTAACAATGAAACTGCATTTCTCATCTTGAAGATCAAGAAAAGTAAAAACACAAACCTTGCCATAAATTATTCTCTCAAACAGTGCTGAGCCCATAGTTCAAATGAAGATGGTTTAAAGGCTGAAACTACATAATCTGATCAGCCAGCGGCCATGCCAATTGCTGGGCCAAATGGTCTATGGAGGAGCAGAACACAGGTTTTGATGGAGAGATTCAGAGAACGAAGCAACAGATTCAAGTGAAGGATGTCAAGAGTGGCATTTTTAGAATTTATGTAAGATTGGGAAGAAATGAAGCAATTTAGGCATGTAAATGCACAACTAGCTGAAGCTGGTGCATTTAAGGATACAAGATTTGGTGGGGGACTCTGTACTTCACTGGAGGGTGCGTCATTGAGGTGTATAAGCAGAAAGGAGGTAAATTGTAGAGGTTAATATACAACAGCATATTAACTGGAGGTAAAAAAAAAGACCAGGCATCAAGAGTGGTTAAGAAATGTCTTTCTTCAAAGCCCAAAGAGTATGTGACATTCTCAAATGCAGAAATATCACCACACTTATGAGAGTGTTATATAAGGAAAGGGTGGGAAGAAATACCATAGGGGTAAAGGTGACACAGATGAGATTGCTAACATGAATGCCATCCATCCAAGGTGGTACTTTAACTACCTGCAAGCTGCCTGGTTGTCTTCATTTTCCCCACACTCTCTCCTGCTCATTCGCCCTCTTCCCTTAGCAGTACATCACAAATGAGATAGGCCTGAGTATTGCTTCTAAAATGATGGTCACAAGACAGAGTCTTTAAATTCTAAAATGGTGTATTAAACAACTAGCTCACAGAATCAACTAGTCACATTTTCAATGTGTTAACGATGAAGAAAGCAACAACCTGCACACACAAGAGAGAGTGTCCTGGGGCATTTTTAAAGACTAACAATTTTATTAATCTCCTTCATGGTGAATCTCACTTCGTCAGATGCTGAAATGGAAAATGTAGCGTACATGGGAAAAATAAATGAAGTGAATGGCAGAGCACATGATTAAACAAATTGTTTCAGTTCAAACAGTTTGGAACAACACAAAAGAAGGTGTATTGAAAGAAGGGGAAAATAACATGTTGTAATGAGAGAACCAGTCCATATCTGTTCAAATCCAACTTAATGGTGTCAAATTTGCATGATTTCCCTTCTTTTAATCTCTCCACCTTCTCTTTTGTTGTTCCACACTATCTGAATCAAAACAACTTGTTTGATTTGCTGAAATAATCTTTACTAATCTTGTGCCCTGCATTTAATTTTTTTCCCTCCACAACCTACATTTTCCATTTCAGCATCTGACAAAGTGGGATTCACGCACGAAAGCTCATGCGATAAATAAAACTGTTAGTCTTTGAAAGTGCCACAGGACTCCTTGTTTGTTTTGCTGAACTAGACTAACACAGCTATCTTTCTGGAACTTATCAACATGAACACAGGGTCCTTGGATGTACCTCAAAGCTGATTGTGTTTCTCCTCACCAGGAAAAGTAAACAGGCGAAAATGATGTGAGTGAGCAGTATTAAGACTGAATAATAAGAGAAATTCCCTATCCGTCTCTTGACAGTAGAGACTAGTGAACTTTACAGTCTGGGTGAGCACCAAGAAATTAATGCACTGGAAATGGTTCTCTCTGTGATCTAGGTATAATCAAAAATAAAAGACTCCTACCTTTTTTCTGCTGCTGCCACATTTATGGCGTCCATAATGTTTTTCACAGTATCTATTATCTGTTTAGCTCTGATAGTGTGCTGTTCAAACTTGGTTTTCACAGCTGACTGCGAGATACACTCCTACGAGAGGCCCAAGTCACAACACATTACTGTAATTCCATACCAAAGCTCTCAGGAATTTCAATATCAGAAAGTGCTTGCTGCTATTATCAAACTTAAACACAAAGAAAAATAAAAATGAAAGGAGGAGGTGTACAGAAATCAAAGATGCAACTGAAAATTCAAATAGCTCTATAGCAGCAAGACTATACCTTTTTATCTGTCCACAGTAATGTGAATTGCTTTTGTAAATTAACAGCATAAAAGGAACATCATAAAAGCAAAATCTGATGTACAAGTATGAAGACAAAACTGTTCTTTACTTTATGGTATAAGCATCTTACAAACTTCATACACTAACTCTTGGCAGTTGTGAATGTTTAGTACTAATTCTTTTAGTATTAGTTAGTTTGTGGTAGTTTTAATTGTCACATTAACATTTCTGAAAGTTGCAGTGTGCAGTTGCTTTTACTCCAACAAGCTTTTGCACAGTTCAAATTTATGTTGATACTGACATGCCTACAAGCCAAATATGCAATTTAGCCAACCACATGGGGCATTCTAAAACAAATATTAAAGCATTCTTTAAACTATTTTCCTTTCCTGCAGAATATTCATATGTTAAATCTAATGGTACTGAATGGTTAGAAATAGTAGAGTATAAGGCCAAAAAGGCCAGCTGTGATTATGTAGTTTAACCTACTGCTCCACACATAGACCTCTGTATTTCCTGGAATTAAATTCCTGTTTGAACTAGAGTGCATCTTTTAGAAAAATATGAAATCTTGATTTAAAAATTAGTGATGGAGAATCCATCACAACCCTGGGTAAGTTTTTTACAATAATTAACTACTCTCCTTTTACTGTTAACAAATTAATTAATTTCCCTGTTAACAAAATTTCCCTGTTAACAAACTGGTTTCACTTTTGAATCTATCAAGTTACAACTTCCAACCATTTCATCTTTTTATACCTTTGGCTGTTAGACTGAACATTGCATCAAATGTTTGTTCCCTGGGTAGTTTATAAGAAACTGTGAACAAGGTACTCCACAGCCATCTCTTTGATAGACAGATGTCTTCCAATCCTTTATTATTCACGTGTCTTCTCTGAATCCCATCCAAATCAGCAACATTCTTCTTGAACTGTTGACACCAGAGCTGGAAACAATATTCCAGCAGTGGACACACCAGTGCCAAATACAGACTTCATGTAATTTCTCTACTCTTACTCACTACTGCCCTGTTTACATAACCAAGGATCACATTAATGCTTTTGGCCTCAGCATCACTTTGCACGTTCATGTTCAGTGACCTCCTAGTCCCTTTCAGAGCCACTTCTTCCAGGTCCAGGACACAGTCCCCTTTCTAGAAGCAAAGCCTACAGTCTTTTTTCCAGAGGTATGACTTTATACTTGGCTGTATTAAAACAGACATCACGAGACCTCAGACTAGAAGTACTAATGACCAGTTTTGGGAAAATGAATTTATGGCCATGAGTAAGATTATAAAATTACGCCATTTCTTACAATGCAGACAATCTACTTAACTAGCTGGTGTTCACACTGTGCTAATGTTTGTAAACTGATCAAACACTATCAATATCCTACCTGTGTCTCAGAAATAAGAGTAAGAGTTAAATCATCTAGATTCCTTTTATCATATATAGGTAATTACAGGGGAGATTTTTAAAAAGGTATAAATGGCAGGTAAGTAACTAACAGACTTTCAACAGCAACTGACCTAATCACCCATGATGCCTTCAGAAATCTTGCACCCCCCCCCCAGTCCTCCATAACAGTTTGTGATGAGATGTAAACAGAACATCAAAAGAAAAGAAACAGAATGAGTAAAAGGTTTGCTTTTTTTCCTCGATGAAGCAGATCTAGAAATCAGCAATGAAAGCCAGAGTGTCACAGTTATCAGCACATTGTTAGAGCTAGACTAGACATGTAGGAAAGACGAGAGTCTTTCAAACATTAGTAAGTAGTGGATAAAGGGATTATAGTCGTTCATTACACGATCAAAAAATCCACACATAAAAGCACTAGGAAAAACAAAAGTGTTAGTTATACGGCTGGAAAGAAGAGGAAAAAGTTTGATTTTAAACTTTATAAACAAATGCATTTATCAAAAGGAAAATACAAGCTGCTGTGCTTCACTAACGTAACTCAGAACAGTTCAAATTCGGCCAGTTAATCTCCCTGTACTGGAAGTACAATACACTTCCCGTGAGTAGCATCAGAGAGAGACTCTGCAATGGACTGTTTATGAAGGATTTGATAGCATTTGATTTACAAACTCATCCTCCCCCACTTACTTCACAAAGCAGAATCAGCTTGGCAAACAGTGATCCAGAAACAAGGGCTGTCTTTTTGTAAAAGTGTATAATCTGGTGAGTGCTTTTGCACACAGCTCACTAAATGAAGTTGTCATGTAAAAAAATATAATTTCAAAGTAATCTATTATAAAAGCCTCAGAGAAAACTACTAAACTCTCTTTTCCACATTCCATGAGAATGAAAACAGAAAAAAAAGCCACACAAACCCACAGTTTGTCCACTAAAGGTTCAATAGACTGAAGACCACATCTTTTCTCTTGCCATTTTGGGTGTGCACATGTTATACATGAGGTGGGTAGTGGGCACTGTCTAGGTTAAACTACAGGTACAAAGGTAGCTTTGAAGTACAAGAATAAGATGTTGATGAGAGACAATAGGGCAAGAAACCTACAGGCCCAAACATGCAAGACATTAGCTTAAGTATTTAGTTTAAGTGAGAGACAATTAAGTTTTAGCATTTCTAAGATGACCAACAATGTCTCTGAGTCACAAAAGGGCATAAGATATTTTTGCAATAAACAGTGCTATTAAAGTTCTGCACCAATGCTGACAAGTGACTAACTGCAAGATATCAACGGATGCCCATTTGGACATTTTAAGACAGAACACTGATACTTACCCATAGGATTGCACTAGTAACTAACATATATGCTAGTAAATGGGCTTACCATAGCCTAGATCATCAAGATCCTGGCCACTCAAATAGTCAGGTTTGTCAGATACAGGATGGGGTCTTTATTGACCAGCACCCATTTCCCTTGTCTTTGCAAGAATTGTGGGACTACGTATACAACATGAGGTGGGACATAAAGTTAATGCTGCGTTACTATTATGTTTTTGTTGGGATCACATCATTTGTGTTTCCTAATCTTGTTAATAAAATTATTGAAAGCTCAGAATATTTTTCCTAAGTTTGACTTGCAGCTGGGCACGTCAGGATTTCCAATTTAACTATACTTGTAACAAAGGTTGGCCTGGTCTTGGAAATGTAACCTGGTCCAACTTCAGAGTGTAAATCTGCTCAACTGGGAATTCTTAAATAATCAATACACAGTGAACTGATCAGCCAACAAGTGCTGCCTATTTTTAAAGCAGTCTTACAATGGAATTTTGGGCTATGTTTTCAGCTACTTACAACTACACAAAACTAACTGTTCAGGTTGAATTTTTTCAGGCTGGGTGTCTGCCTGAGGCTGAATTTTCTGAGAAAAATTCAGCCAAAACAGTCGTTCATGTGTTTCCAAAAAGAGAGTCTGAGGAAAATATATTGCTTTGTCCTTGCTAAAATAAAATCACAGCAAACTTTTCTGAGAAGTTCTAACGTGCTCATGCCTTGGAACAGACACTAAATATTTTCAGGTGGGGTGAACTTCGTGTCTGAGATGCACCTTTCACCATCCTTGTGAAAATCCCCCTGAATGAGGCAAGTGATACCCTTTTGGGGGGAAAAAAACCCAAAAAATGGCCATTCACACATGGTCATTAGACATCAGCTAGAGCTCCTCAGTTGAATTCCCCAAAGACTATCTGCATGAAGCATGTGCCAGCCCAGGGCAGGGTAGGACATTCCCCACAACTGCAGCTCTGCGCTCCCGTCTCCTAAGGCTTGGCATCAGTCTTAAAAGAAGGGTAACTGTCTTACATGTGCTCTCAGTGCTTCTCCTGCTGGACCAAGGCAGTGTGGAATAGAAGGCTGCCTGATCTGAATGTAGACCGGACAAGAGCTGGATCTTGAGGACAGGGAGTAGAGTGAAATAAGCAGTCTGGAAAAAGGGAGAACTGAATTGGCTGGACAAAATAACTGAGACAAAGAACCTGGGAGACTGTGGGGACAGGGCACGTGGGTGAGCAACTAGAAGTTAGAGAAAGGGATAAAAATTAGCTGACAAGTCATGGGGATGGATGGGAGAGAAGGAATATTTGGTAGCCAATGGAGGACACTAGAACTGGCTGGGGGAAGACTGAAGCATGAAGACTAGAAGTAACTAATTTAGGAGAAGAGGCTTGGAACAAGGAACCAGGGATGGAGAAGAGACAGGAAAGGGCAGAAGGGATCAAGCAGAAATGTCTGCGTCCTATAGAGCACACAGCCCTCCAAAGCCTGGAGATTCTCAAGTTTCAGTATTCCTTGTCAACATCCATCCATGAAACACACTGGCAAACTGTCTCATTCTTCTCTCGGTGCTGGTCCACAGAGAAATGATGGCCTATCACTGTTATCAGTAATTCATTCCTTCAGCTCATGTTACAGAGGTCTGAGCACTGGTAACATGGCTATTCCTTTGAGGATCAGAAGAACCAGTCGCATACTGACAAGGAGGTGGGAGGGCAGACCACCAGGCGCCAAGGGGCTGGCCCTTCACAAGGCACAGAAGGTGGGAGGTAAACATGACTCAAGTTCACAGAGCCTCCTGTACCCCCCCACATCATGAAGAGCCAGCCCAGAGCCCTCCCAAGGTGGTGAGGGAGGTGGGGCGGTAAAGGGGTATTGAGGCCATTCTGTGCAAGCTGGTGATGTGCTGGAGCAGCTGCGGGTAAATGCTGGAGACGGAGGGACACAGGAGGCGCTAAGGATCCCTTGGTGCCCCCCACACGCCATGACAGGTAGAGCCAATCTGACCCTCCTCTCTTTTCCAGGCAGCGGGAGTAGCAAGACTGCCCTTGCTCCAGCCCAGCCCCAGCTGAGACGTGGGAAGTAAGTACTGGGGTGGCCTTCACAGGGGGACGGGGACACAGAACATCCTGAGGGGTGCTCCACAGAGCCCTCCATTGTGTATTCGAAGGCCTGACTGGGCCCCCCTCCCCTCTTCAGGTGGGAGGGTGAGTCTGCCCTGTCCTTGCAGGGGCTGGGTTGCTGCAGCAGGACCAGCAGGCACCACACACCAGGTAAGTGCAGGTGGAAGAAACGGACATGGCACTTGTGATACCTGGGGAGTACCTCTGGGTGCTGGACAACCTTGGTATGCCATTGAGGAAAACATTTTGGTTAGTGAATAGAGCTTTTAAATAACTTCTCTCTTTATGGACCTATCTGGTGATAGGACACTAGAAAGAAATATAACAAAGGGGCTGTGTATTTCTTTTTTGGGACTCCTTGATGACCAGTGTGGGGAATCAGCAGCATTGTTTGCGATTGGTTGGTAAAGCTAACTTCATTTTTAGCCACCAGTTTGGTGAAGATCTGCTGTTCTCGCTGCAGCCTGCCCTGACCTTGACATTTTCTGGGCTACCCTAGGTATACACAGGTCACAATCTGTCTGACTTTTGTCTGTCACAAAGTCATCAAGCTATCATTGAAGGAGCAACCTGACTCTATACTGGTGGTCCACACCACTGGACTCATGGTGTGGCCATTCCTTAGGCAACCTCTAGCAGACTTGCTTCATAAGTAACTTTGTACCTTCTTGCTCACTTTGTGGCTGAATCCAACACTGCTGTGGAGACTTATCGGTTTTCATGGCCTATTTGCCAACCGAAGATACACTGCCAATGAAAAAATGATGCATTCTATCAACGGTGAGCAGCAAAAATCCAGTCAACTCCACCACATGACATACTACTAGTGCTCATGAATTTCAATTCTGTGATTGGCTGTGTTTAAGCTGGGTGTGAAACCATTGCAGGATACTTTGGTTTGGTTTCCCCGTATGACATCACCCCCCAGCTTTTTGATGATGTGTACCACTGAGCGCTTGTCTGTTATGGATTGCTAGTTCAGGCATCTTAAAAGCCACTGCACTGGACTTCAAACACTGAACATACCAAGAGAGGTGGTGACCACATCTTCCTCAGAAATCACTCCAGAGGGAAATTTCATGGGACTTCAGTGGCACTAGAGAACCCAAAACCTCCCATCATCGAATAATTGTTGCTAAGCATTCACTGTGTTTTCCAACTCCTTGCTAGCCAGATGCCTACCAACAGTACCATGTCTACTGTCTATCTGAAGATCCTGTTGAAGCTGTGAAATACACACCGGATGTCAAGAATCACATCTGTAACCTTGGTACTTTCTCAGAACACATGGAGATCGCCTGGAGTGGTACATGTAACACTACATCCCATGCTTCCACAGACACAATCAGCTTCAGGTGGTCTTAAGAAACCTTGGATTTCTGAAGAGGCCTTTGATAAATTAGGGAAAAACACAAAAGAACAGGCAAGCAGGGAGAAGCCCAAGAATGTAAAGGACTGAAAGACATTTTCTGGGCATGACCGTGGCACCTACAATGCCATGGCTGACAAAGCAGATGATAGCCTGAAGTACAACGACCTGCATCCTGCCTACAGAGCCATCATGCATCTGGCTGTCATCTACACACAGCCTTCTAAAATCCTCATTGCTAAATCTGATGTCTTGCCCTCTTGATGGAGGCCATCTTGCATGGATGGCACAAACATTATGAAAATGTGTTGAAGCATGGATCTGCTGACCATTGTCCAGAGCTATAACCTGGCAATTCACATAGCTGCAGGCCCAAGAATGAACACTGATCTTCTGTTAATCAGGAAGTAAGGAAGGCTATCCAAAAATTATGGAATGGATGTACTGCTAAGCCTGATGGTATTCCACCTGAGCTGCTCAAAAGGTGGCTTGGAAGCAGTGCGCATCAGCCTGCATAAATTGTTCTTAACAGCATGCACATCAGGAAAAGTACTAACAGAATGGAAAGACAGCAGTATATTGTCCCTGTGCAAGGACAAAAGATCATGCAGAATGTGGCAACTACAGGCCAAACTCGCTGTTATTAGTCCCTGGAAAGGTTTTCACTTGTTCTGGTTGTAGGTTTCAGCTGCTCCTGAACAGCTATCATCATCCACAGCAATCGGGTTTCATTGCTGAAGAGTCAACAGCTGGCTTCTGGCTGAGCTGCACTGAAAATTTAACCACCCGCGTTGTGTAGTGTATCAATATCAAAGCAGCTTTTCATTGGTCAACAGTTCAGCACGTCAGCTCACACTGAAAGCAGTTGATGTCTCAGATATTCTAGGGATGCTCTGGTCTGTGAACCTCGCACTTACAGTGGTAAAACTGTGAACATTGAGTCACTGCTATTTCCACATTTCTACACAAACTTAGGTGTGTGGCAAGAATATACTCTGGTCCCAGCAGTATTTTACTGAGCTATTCAATGTATTCTAGAACTTGCCACTCCACAAATCAGAATCAAGGTTGGGCAAGAAATAGTCACTGACCAAGACTATGTTGATGATGGTGCCTTGCTTGTGGAGCTGTCAGAATCTGCAGCCCTGCCCTTCCATGTCCCCAAGACACTCCCTGTGCTATGGGGTTGAATGCCTCACAATGCAGAACTTCAGAGCTGGGCCACCAAAACCCTCCAGTGCAGGTGCGATCCAGTATTGCTGGAAGCACTGACATGTTCATCTTTCTAAGGCTGCAAACAAAGCTCGAATGATCGGGTGCAGCAAATTAGACATTCTTTGACAAATAAGTCTAGCCACCACAAGTCCATGTTTTTCTTATGGATGCAAAAACATCTGTGCCAAGAAAATTCAGAATGTATCAAACCTGTATACTATCTGTATTACTCTACAGAACAGAAACCTGGACCATCTTATGGGTTGAGTAGTAGTTAGAGGGATTCCACATGCAACATCAGCATCAAATCCTGCATACGAAGTGTTTTCAATTTAGGCTATCAATCTTGCAGATCTGGCCTTTCTTCAATTACTCATAATCAAAAGCAGTGAAGCATGCTCTTCAGTCACGTAAACAGGATGGACAACACCATCCCAGCATACTGGGTTCTCAAACTGTTTATCGACGAGCAAAGGAGTTCATATCTTGACCTGATACGGTGCCTCCCACAGAGCTGCCCAGAGACTAACTGATTTGCAGCAATGTGCCAGACCTGGTAACTTCACTATATGATGCCTAATGCAACATCACTCTGCCTGGCTCATGGGTCTTCGATAGTCTGTCTGTGATTGATGGTGTGTAACATTTAATTCTAGCATTTCTTAACTTCTGAGTTTCCTTACTTCTGCTTACCTTTGCAACCTAACAGTGTGTGTTATATATTAAAATTCTGAAAAGCTCTTCAGTGGTTTTGGGATAAAATCCCATAATGAACCAACTGAATTTAAGCATTTTTTAAAACTTTACTTAATCTTGATTGTTGTGGTACTAAACAAATGAAAAATTATAAATCAAAATAATGGAACTTCTAATAAAAAGACATAAGCAAGAAATTTCACACTTTGCATTTTGTCCTTAACTTGTCCCAGCGACCCCTGCTACTCTGGCATACCCACTACAACCATTCACTATTAGAGGAACTAAATCATCTAACACAGGAGGGGAGTTAAAGATCAAGTGGAAGACTTAGTGTAGCATTTCCTTGATTTTGCTGGAACAAATCAAGCTTTTATTTTAAACACAGTTTTCTTATATTCATGTTATTAGCTTACTTGATTCAGCTCAGGTCAAGCATTCATTTTTAAACATAAGCCTGAAAGATTTCTAGATGCATTTTGCTTTTTCTCATAAAAAAGAGCAGAGTGCATACGCTGATACGCAGCATTTGCTCATTCTATACCAATATTTGTATAAGCCTATGCTTATGATAACTGAACATGAGGGGCTAACATGAACAATTCAAAATAAAGCATGATCCAATAGATTGACAATATCTGTCTATTTTACTGAAGTTGGACAACTCTTATGTTAAAATAACATTCCTAGAAATTTCAAACTGTCAACCAACCGGTGTTCTATTTAGTCCAGAACCCTGCTTTTGAAGACAGTGTCAACTTCAACAATAGATAAGAGCTGAATGGATAATGTTTGTAGTGTAAAAAAAAAAAAAAAAAAAAGGTTGGGAGCATCAGGTCCACAAAACTATTGCTACTGCTAACTGTTTCAGTGCTGGGTTGTATATGCACTTGCAATACCCACCTTTAGGGATATTATTAAGTGTTCAATGCTGCAGTCTGATACAAATAAGAAGTTTTATAATACCTATGTAGAAATCAAAAGCTCAAGATTGATTAGAAGTCACCAGCTTCAGAACAACTTGTTTGTTCCACTTTAAATGTAAAAAAGTCTGTAATCACAAGAAAGTCAGTCTGGAATGCCAAGGTTGAGAGGAAAAAAAATATAGAAAGCACAGCATTTTGGCTCTAAAATATTGAAAGCTTGTCTATACGGTTTGCATGTTTTCACATCATGTAAGATTTTAGTACAGTAACTTAACTTACCATCTATTGGTGTCTTTACATAAAGCTACACTGTTCAGTTCTTATATAAAGCAAAAAGCTCAATTCTGCCCCCTTCCTCACATAGAGTAATACCTGTTGAAGCACATACATATTACTAATGTCAGCAAGGAAGACCGTGACCCCAGGTTAGCTCAAAACTGGCACTGTGTGTGCATATTTATGAGAAGTCAAGAAGGAAACAAAGTCACTCAGCACCACAAAGCTTTGAAAGCATAGTTTATAAAGACCATGACATCTACCTCAAATATTTGCTCAAAATTCTGAAATTCCTGAAATCTTGTCTGAAATCCTTCAGCAAGTGCACCACCTGCAAAGCATAAGATAGATTTAAGGCAGCTCATAAAATCAGTAACTTACTGTGAGATTTTACCTCCTGAACTCACTCAGACATTTTACACACACATGAAGGAGAAGCAAGGTTCAGTACATACCACTCTCTGGCATCCCTTGGACCTTCTGCTTTCTAGCACTAAGAACTTCCTTGGCTGAAACAAAAAAGATGCGGTTCCGTGCCTCAGAGGGATCAACGACTTTGAGCTCATCTACCAGAAAAGTCAGACAGCGTTCCATATGCTGTTTGCGCACCTGTAAGAAGAGGCAGAAAAGCCATGCAAAAAGCACAAACATTTTTGAGACAGGGAAATCAAAACCATAGAACAATAAATGATCCCACTCATCCTAAGAAGTGCTGAAGAACCCTCCCACATAAGATGTTCTCTAGTCCTGAAGAGGCAGCAGCTGCTCTTAATTAGCTGTTTTGGAGTTCGTCACTTACCAGTGAGGTGGTGGTGGTTGTTTTTTGAGTACTCAACCAAAAGCTAACACACTCAAAGGTACTGAAATGACAATTGCTTTACACATCCCAAACACAGAGTAATAAGAATTTTTTTAAAAAGCCTGCAAAGTCATCTGAAAAACCCACCATTGAATCAATGTTATAGGCTGGTAATCACATATGAAGCAGGTGGCAAAATGCTCTCTCGTTTTGATCATATATCCTTCCTACACTGAATCACACCTCCACCTCAAATTTGTTTTATTCTTCATTATAATGTGCCAATTACCATAGCGTCTAGACATAGTAGACACATATTTATAAGACAATATTTTCTCCCATAATTTAAAGAAGCCATTGTCTTTACTATGGTTATCTGAAATTTATTTCCAAAGAATGATAAAGTAACTCACGTCCTCCATGTATTCAGGCTCTGATGCAGATGCATCCCATCGATTATTCAAGATGAAGATGTTTGGCTTGGAAAGTCGTTCATTTACTTTGTGAAAGAAGTGTTTTTCCTAAGAATTGAAGAAAGAAAAAAAACCTAAAGAGCAGAATAATACATCTTTTAAAGCTGGTAGCAGATTTTCTGGATTATCCATTTCTAATTTAAACCAAGAAAGTTTGTGTTATTAAAAAAAGTTACTTTGATACTTTCTGCTTCTTTAAAACTTACCATTTTATATTAATTTAACTATAATAAATTGTATTACAGCTACAACATCAAAATCTAAGTCAAGTTTCACAAGCTTTAAAGAGTGGCACTGATTCTCTGAAAAACAGACACAAGATAAAACTACTTCATAATTTAAAAAGATGCAAGGTCTCCCTTGCTGAAACCACCATTCGCATCAAACTATATTCTCCAGTCAAATAATTTTAACTTCAGCTACAAATAAGCAGCACTTTATGACAGCAGGCATGACCTGAACTATTGAAATGTAGCAGGGACTCCCAAGTAATTCCTATATTTACCTTAGAAAACTGAACAACATGTGCACGTGCCTGCAAACATCTTCCAATTTTTTTGTAAGCCTCTACTGCTTTTCAACATTTATAACCAATGAATCACAACAGAGTGATCACTATTTAGCACAGTTGAAGAGTGAAAGATAAGCTGGCTATCTTTAGCTTCTTGGACATTAACAGAACCTTGGGTCAAGTCTACATTACGGGTACATATCTACAGCACCCCAGTTATGTCACTACATAGTGCCATAGTATAAATGATTCCCACAACTCCAGAAGGCAATTTCCTGCCTCTGTATGAACTCCACCTCCCTGAATAGTAGCTAGGCTGACAGAATCATTCCTCCATCCAGCTTGCTGCAGTTACACGGGGTATTAGGTTGGCATAACTAAGGTGGTCCTGAGTGCAAGAGCTATCTGAAATATTTAACGTAAATCACTGTGATCCAATATGAACTTGTACGTGTGTAAATAAGGTACTATTACAACAAGAACTCCTTCCAACAGAACCCAGTGGCCTCCTATTTGTGAAGGAGCTAGATGTACAAAAATATGTTCTGTGGTCCCTCCATTGTCTTTACAGCAGGTCACTAAACCCTATCCCACTGTATATTATACTTATACCAAGATAATGCACAAATAAGCATCATGCTTGAGTAACTCAAAGATGACACGAGTTTTACACAAACTGCAGGACAGTGATCTAATTTTAAGTTTAATATTTTTCTTCTTTACTTGCTTTAAAAAAAAAAGCCAGCAAAATCATATTTAAATAAGCACAAAAAAGCTCCTGATGCTAAGAATCAAACAAATACAAAATTAAACATTTTCTAGCATATTTCCAGCCCATACATGGGTCCCACATGTTTACAATCTGAGTCAGCCTGTCACGGTTCATCTTTCTGAATTAATGGAAGACCCAAATGACCTTTGGCTTTTACTTTGTTATTTCATTACCATTACCTAGCATATAGTGCACCACTCTTTCCATATTCCTAAATATTAAAAGGATTCTTGACAAAAATCCATCAACTTTTTAAAACCCACAGCCTATTCATGTTTCCATTAATGATTTCTTGCTTCCCTCCACACTGAGCACCAGTGTCACCCAAATGGATAGGACAGAAAAACCACAATTGCACCCAATCCTCTCCGTCTCAGATGATATTAGAAGACACACGATCTGTCAGAAATGCTCTTTGGTGAAGAAGTCTCCATGGCTGAAACTCAGAAAACAGCATGTAATATTTTTAAGGCCCATTTTTACTCTCTTCAGATTCCCACTCAGTTATTTCAACCTATTAAAGTGCTGGGAAAGATCTTTCTGAATTCATTTCTTTACTTTATCACCACCTGCCACAGTGGTAATAATTTCCAGCTCTTCTCACATTACAAATATTCTTACTACTGCCATAAGGAGTGTTTCACTTGCTATCACCTGACTTAACAAAAATCATAAGATTTTCCAGTAAAATTCCAGACTTTCAAAGATACAGAAATCATGTACTGATCAATATTCTATATAGCTTTGTTTGCTCACAGCCGTATTAGTTTCCTCCAACCCCAAAAGCACCTCTCCGTTAAAGCGGTTTTAGCATTATGACACCTCTGGCAATATTGTATTCTCTCAAAAACCATCAAGAGCTGTTCATTTTTCAGGCTGTGAGTTTTTTGGAAGAACTTCTTTTAGAAATAATGACCTTATGAAATGAAGCCTTTGGAGACATCATCAAGACTTCACTACTAAAAAAAAATATGAAACCATGGACCCATACAATAAGTCAGCTCATGCTGAAACCTACTTGGAAAAAGCTAAATCACTGAGGTAGGTAAGGGGAAGGGAAACCTTACCTCTCCAGCACTGTCCTTCAGAAGGACAGGTTAGATAAATTGCTGGCATCTATTCTCAAGACGGAAATCTACCCCTCTTCACTGCTAGTAACGTATAGAACTGGACAGAGACGCAGATTTATTCCACATCTCTTTCAGGTGGCTTTCATAATACGGTGCTGCATGGTGTTCATGGCCTGTGAAATACAGGTCAAACTACATGATCTGATAGTCGTGTGTGTTCTTAAACACTTTGAGCTTGCGTATCTTCCTTCAAGTCTGTACTTCAAATGCCTTAGAGCAGTCTATTTCCTTGACGATAATACTCTTACTAATTAAATTATTATGAATTCCAAGAACATCAGTGTTTTTTCATCAGCGGATCTCAAGTCTCTTACAGAACTGAGCAAGTATTTCGTCCATTTAACAGATGGGAAAACAGAGGCAGAACGGATAAATGACTTGCCCAGAGTCAGAGTAAATCGGCAATAAAGCTGGAAACAGAATGCTGGTGCTTTAATCATTATACCACACTGTACTTCCCTCTTCTCCACTCATGCAAATCCACTTCGTAATTTCAAGGAAGAAAGCAGAAGCTCCCAAAAATCAGTGCTTACCAGATCTTATCTCACGGGATCCTTGTGCATTTAAGTAAAGGCCTAACAGTTATTATTAACAAGACAACATCCTACCGTATTCATGAGAGTCGATTCTGAATTAGCAACCAGGACAAAGACATCAGCATCTAAACAGAATTTATCAATCCAGGTGTCTAGCTCTGTAGTGACATCTGTGCCAGGGCTGTTGGGGAAAAACATTTATGAATATTTAGAAAAATAAACTTTTAATTCACAGAAACTGAACAAGAGGACTGGATGGCTCAGGGGCCTGGCAATGAGATACAAAACCCTGATGAAAGACAGCAGAAGCTGGTCATGATAGAAGGCATCTACCTTGTGAAGTGTTCAGCCCCTTATGTAAAAGAGTTGGCTGTCACTCTTCAGTTTCTAATGGACAGGTATCCACATCATTAATGCCACCAACACAACTGAAACACGGTTGCCAATCTTAGTGGAGAAACCAAGTGCTGAATAGACTAGAAGCACCAATTATTCTTTTACCCCTATTAATTCTTCCCGCAAGGGATAAGAGAATATGGAGAATCAGAGATGCAAAACAGCTTTTTGGGGGGGTTTTAAGTAGCATTAACCTCACAAATTTTGAGCTGCAGAACAAACGATCCTGTCACTAGTGTTGCAAGTTCCTTAAAAAACAGAAGGAGAAATATTTGGCAGAAATATTTGGGAGATAAGTCTCTCTACATACTTAAGGGTGAAAGTAGCCATTATAAATTGGATTTACACTCCCACTCCAATTTAGCCAAAATAAAACCCATCAACCTCAAATTTTACCTGTATAATCTCAATGCTATGGTAGAGTTTACCTGGCAAGTTAGAAACCAAGTAAGACATGGTATTTGATGGATGAGGTTTTATTCAAAATCAATCATCTTATTTCTTGAACATTGTCTGAGCATTATTAAGCATCTTGGCCAAGAAAAATGGAAAGTTTCTCAATCTTGTGAAGTAATTATTTAATTGTCAGTAGTAGCTTTTGCACACAAAATGGGCTCCACAAAGATCTTAACCTGACCTGCTGCAAAGGGTTCAGGGAGGGAAGAATGTATGTGGACGATCCAGGACTTAAGAATCTGCAAGTTCCACCAGCATGGCTTGCAGGGAAAGCTCATTAAAATTTTCTAAGTCTCATTAAATTTTTTTTTAAAAATTTCTTTAAAATTGGGGCAGGAGAGAAAGTATTTTTTTCCCCAAAAGTTTCCCCCATATAATACTTATCATATTTTTCAACCAGCTATAGAGCTGGTGGAAAATTCCAAAGTTTTAACCACCACCACCACCAAATTTCAACCAAAAAATAGGGCTTGTTTTTCACTGAACATTTTCCAAGGTTTCCAACCAGCTCCACTTGTAAGTTATGGAATCTCTGCAGCCTGCAAGCACCATAGTGACTCCTATGTGCAAGCATTCTTTTTGCTTTGGAGGAAAAAACCCTAAAGAATTATCAGACAAAATCCTTCATTAAACACAAGGTCAGACTGTGAATCTCCAGCAGTTTCTTAAAAAGGGAAGACTACTTAAAGTGCAATTCTACTATACAAAATAACTGGAAATAACATTTTGAAGTTCCATGTTTAATATCTCTCAATCATTTCCAATTCAAATTTGATCAGTTTACTAACACAAAGATAAGATTTAATCTCCCCCTAAATGGAAGTTTTACAAATCTGTCTGGAATCTGACAAACTAAGTTCTCCATCTCACATTTCCTCACTAGAAACCAGGATTCTGATAAGCAGCTCACAACCTAAACTATCACTATGCAACTGTCTTCAAATTGTGTTTGCAATGACCAGTGGGTATTCCCAGTGTATTCAGCATGCTTGCACAGGTCTCATTGAGGGCATAATACAGCACTAAAAACTTAATTGCAATCCCACAGATGTACAAGAAAAACAGACATCAGCTCCCTCTCCCAACTGGGTTGGCTCCCTAGTGCTTCCATCGAGACAGATCTTACATTTGCGGGGGGGGGGGGGGGCCGCAAGGGTGCTATCACTGATTTCAAGTATATAAGATCAGGGGCACAGTAAACAGTACTAGTACCTTTTGGTCATGGTAGCAAGAAACAGGTAGTCTGAATACACTCAAGCCTGGCCAGTATTAAAAAACTAGGCTGACCCAACTATGTCACTCGAGGGTGTGGAAGAATCCACACCCATAAGCAACATAGTTAAGAGGAACCAACCACCAGCATAGACAGCACTAGGTTGACAAAAGAATTTTTCCACTGACCTACCTACCATCTTCTACCAGGGAGATGGATTACCTTTGCCAATGGGAGAACCTGTCGCTGCCACAGCCATTGCATTTCAAGTGGAGACAAGCCATTAGGAGGCTCATCTGCCAAGTAACAAGGTGCTTTTTCCCATAAAATCCCTCATAAGAGGGAAACCATACAGTAGTTTTTATGAACTATATAAGAGCTGGAAAAAAATAGGTAGCTTATATCCATGGTGGCAGGAGAATCTTTAGATATTCAATATGTTTGTAGAAAATCAAAGCAACACCGTCCAGAATTCTTTGACTCCACAAATAAACTATACAATGTGATTTTAACAGATCTGCAGTTAGGGGCTGTGACTTTCTAAAAGTCTCCCTGGTCTGAGTATTTCTAGAATGCCCATCACTGTATTAGTTCAAAAATCCTTATCAAAAATCTTTTCCTCGGAAGCCCAGATGGTTTATATTTTACATGATAAACACAAGGGACTCAAAGCACGGGGAACAGTGAAAGAGTTACAGTTGGTAAGATGACCTTGACTGCTTATCGAACGTTTGTTTTTAAAAGCATAAAGCTTAACTAAGCCAAATGTTAGAGACCTTCCAAACTCAGTAATGGGACACGCATTCCAGCTGTAACTTGCCAAAACATGCACAGCAGTTTGATGAGGACAGACTGGAGAAACAAAGGAACAAATGTCAAGTATTTACAATTGTTCTTGTTTGCTTATTTATGACATATCTAAAAAGCAATGTTAAAACAAAAGAACATTTAAATTAGGTTTTAGTAGCACAATTAGTGAGAGTTAGGTAATGTAGAAGAATCTTCAGAGAGTTGCTTTAATAAAATAATACTTATACCTGTCCACCAAAACCAAGTCATCTCTCAGGAGAGCACACTTTGCCTTAGGCCAAAATACATGGACAAGGCAGCCAGCTTCCAAGTCTTTATCCATATGAAGCGCATGGGCAAGCTGATTCACGGTCTGTGAAGAATGCCAAGTGTCAGACAAAGACATTTATGTCTGCAGTATAGTAGCCTTAAAAAGTAACACAGAGCCAAGAATGTTTTCTGAATTGAATCTGTTAGTTAAAAGCCTTACAAAATCTTGAACACATCATCAGTACAAGGTTTCAACTTGCAGCTTAAATACTATGAATCATTTCCTGAAACACCTTCTTTCCATCCAGGGCCCTTCCTATCCCTCAGTGTCTGCAGAACAGGCTTTTTTTTATATTTTGAGAAAAGACAGGACTTACTTTGGAGCAGCAGTATTCCTTTTGAGGCTGGATGGTTACTACTGAGTGTCACAATGTACTTGTTCAAATGCTAGGAAGCCAGTACGATATCCCTCAGACTGAGTATTCAAGAGGTCATTATTTAAAAACATTTTTTGGATTAAAATGAGAACATCTGAACTTCATTCCAAACTAGCCAGACTGTTTGGTGTGTGTGTGTGTTGTGTGTGTGTTTTTTTTAACCAGTGAGTAATAACTGAAGCACGAGAACCCAATATGGTGTTATTAATAGCTTTCCATCAAAGTGTTTTAGCAAAACACTTAAAAAGTGAACAAGAGGCATTATGTTCTGAATGTAAGTTGTCAAGTTTCTAGAAGAAAGTGGTCCAAGTGCATTTTTCAAGTGTGAGCCTTCCAGAGCTTATGAAAAAGGTTACGGAACTGTTAATCTGATATACGCGAACTATTCTATAGCATGAGGTACAAATGAGCCACTTACGTTCAGAGTATAAGAAAGTACTATGGGCTTTGTTTTAGTTTTATTTAACTATTTCAGCACTGTAAGAATGGTTTTGAAATACTAAATAAACGTATCTAATGTTCCCCATACTTAAAAACTCTGTTAAATATTGCATTTAACAAAAATGGCCCTTTTAATACTAGGTTTCCAAGAACATGCTTCTTAACTATTGACAAACTGTACCTTGACACTTTTCTTTTCATCTGATCCTTCCGTCATGAGATAAGCCTTATCACCATCTGTTCCTTCTACGCTGAGAAAGCAATTTGTTGTGTGGCCAATTCCACTAGGAAGCACCTTATCCCACAACATTGCATTAATGACAGAACTCTTTCCACTGCTTGTTCTGAAGTAGGAGAAAATACAGAAGTATTTACAGTAAGCATACAAAAACCCCAAACTCACAAAATCTGCTTTAAAGTGTGTTCTCCCTACTCAAGTAGGCCCAGATTCTTGAAATTGTTCCTTATGGCATATCCTTGTGTCCATACAGAACAGCTTGCAGGAACAGGGCCTAAGGCCAGGTCTACACTAGAAAAAGTTCCCCAGTATAGCTATTCTGGTAAACCCTCCTAGTGTAGCCACAGCTTATACAAACAAAGAAGTGCTCTTGCAAGTATAGCTTATACTGGTTAGGCATGGAATTATCTGCCTACTGCACTATGTATTAAACAAGTAAGATTCAGATTATCACTATTTCCCCACATTTGAAAATGTTATTTCTAGCACAGGACCAGAGTATTAAATGATCATCTTCTTCCAGTATGATGAGGAAGATGTCCTGCAGCTAAGATTTGTTGTTAGCACTCTTCCAGACTAAGTGAGGGTTAGAATTATGTGGAATTGATGGTTAAATAACTTCAAGTATTCATATTTCTTTGTATACCATATAGCACAGTCAGTTTTATAAATAAATGGCCATGGCAAGCTTCACACTAGTCCTTCCACTACCTTGAACCTTTATTTTAAAGATATCC
The DNA here is from genome assembly GCA_007922195.1 of Podocnemis expansa. Lineage (NCBI taxonomy): Eukaryota > Metazoa > Chordata > Testudines > Podocnemididae > Podocnemis > Podocnemis expansa. The sequence continues at coordinate 5,690,641 of ML682074.1, read as the reverse complement.
CAAATCCCAAAGTTATAACCTCCACCCCCGTTTTCTATTTGTTTTTCTCAGTTGCTTATGTGCAGAAACAACAACTAAACATTTCTTTTTCAGGGTCACCAACATTCAACACAAACACCTAAAAAAAGTGCAAACAAATTAAAAACTAAGACCACCACCACCAAATTAAAGCAAAACTGTCTGTAGAGGATGCTGACAATCTCAAAAATACTCCTCAGTTAAACAATTATGCCACACAAAAGAATCACCCTATGAAAAACATCATGGAAATAATCATCCCACTGAACTTTGACAATTAAAAGCATGTGGCATTATATATACAATTAAGCTGCAACTATAGAGCAGGATCACAACAAAGGAAGACTCAACAGTGAATACACAAGCATGAGTGCTTATGTTACATGCCTTTTTTGTTTCAGTTTTCACCAAAAAGATGAGCACCAATCTGAGAACTAACATACTGACTAGCAATATAAGCAGCACAGGATCTGAGGCTAAAAAAGGGAAAGAACAAACCAGGAATTACTTAGGTAATTTAGATGCCTCAAATCAGCAGGGCCTGATGAAATACATTCTAGAAAACTTAAGGAACTGGCTGAAGAGATCTCTGCACCATTAGCAATTAGCTTTGAGACTCATGGTGGACAGGAGAGATCCCAGAGGACTGGAAAAGGCAAAACACAGTACCTAGCTCCCAAAAGGGGCTAAGGACAACACAGAGAATTACAGATCAGTCAACTTAACTTTGGTACACAGAAAGATAAGAGGGGGGGGGATCAATCAATTTGTAAGAGCCAAGAAGATATTAAGATAAGTAATCAAGAGGGAAGGGCACATCAAGTGGAATTCTACAGGCATCTGTCTTGAGTCCAGTTCTAGTCAATATCTTTATAAATTATTTGGATAATGGCAAAGGTACTACGCTTGTAAAATCTACTGATGGCACCAGGCTGAGGTTTGCTAGTAAAGTAAAGGACAGGATTAAAATTCAAAATGATCTTGAGAAACTGGAGACATGAACCAGCAACACATGGAAATTCAATATGGACAAATGCAAAGTAGTACACTTAGGAAAGAATAATCAATTTCACAAATATCAGATGCAAAATGGTTGCCTAGGAAGGAGTACTGCAGAAGAGGATCAAGGAGTTGTACTGGATAACAAATTAAATGAGTCAACAATGAAAATTGTTGCCAAAAATACAAACATCATTCTAGGATGTATTAGTAGAATTCTTGTAAGCAAGACACATGAAATGATTCTTTCTATTCAGCAATAATAAGGCCTCAGCTGGAATACTGCATCCAGTTCTGGACTCGATATTTCAGGAAAGATGTGAACAAAGCAGAGAAAATCCAGAGAAGAGCAACAAAAATTATTAAAGTTCTAGAAAACGTGATCTACAAAGAAAGATTGAAAAAACTGGTTTTGTTTAATTTGGAAAAGAGAGGGAAGTGGGGGAAGATGATAAGTCTACAAGTACATAAAAGTTTGTTATAAAGAGATGGGTGATAAATTGTTCTCCTTAACCGCTAAGAAGAGACCAAGAAGTAATCAGTTAACTTGAAGGAAGGAGATTTAGATAAGGCATCAGGAAAAAAATCCCTATCTGTAAAGACAGTTAAGCACTGAAATAAAATTACCTTGAGAGGCTGTGGAGTCTCCACCACTAAATGCTTTTAAAAACATGTCAGTCAAACCTCTGTCAGGGAAGGTCTATAATACTTAGTTTCCAAAGGGATAGCCGTGTTAGTTTAGTTCAGCAAAAAACAAACAAACAAGGAGTCATGTTGCACTTAAAGACTAACATAAATCTGTTAGTCTTGAAGTGCCACACGACTCCTTGTTTTTATAATATTTAGAACCTGCCTCTGTGCAGGGAACTGAACTAGATGATCTATCCAGGTTCCCTCTAGGTCTAACTTTCTGTGATTACGGTGGGAACAAATCATGGCAAGTTGTTATTCAAAATCCAAATGTATGTATGTAACTTGAAGAGGTCAGCACTAAGCCTATAAAGAGGAAATCCAATTTATTTCTGTAATTAAGTTCATTACCTGCCAAAAAATGCAACTTTCATGTGTCTCCGTGAAAGCACCTCACCAATGACTGCCAATTTGTTCTTATATGCCTGTATTTTCACCAGTTCTTCTTCAGTTGCTACACATTCAAGTTCTGGGTTCCTGTATGTTGCTGTACAGAAGAAGAGATTACAAAAGAAATCATGAGACCAGTTTATGTTCTAAGGCATTAGCTATGGATTAACACTTAATATATGCCATCAAAGAGCTACCTACAAACAATGTCTGATATCATCATTAAACTGGCTGAGCCAGGCATTAGTAAAAAAAAACAAAGCTGCCAATTGTATGTCATACATCTAGAGTGAATCTGTGGGATTTTAAATCTACTATCTCTTAATTAAAAGTTAAGAATTTAGGAACTGGAATAAGCAATAACAGCATGCTGGACTGAATTTAGTAATTCATTAGCATCACTGATGTCCTGCTTTTTTGACCGTTCCTTGTGATACCCATTTCCTTCGAGGGGTTTGGGTGAGATAGTGGGGAATCAGTCACATTGCATAAACACAAACTATTTTAGACTGTGTCTTCACTGCAGAGTTAACTTGAGTGACTGGCACCGAGGACAGCCTAACCCAGTGATGAATAGCCACACTTGAGTTACTGGGTCTACACTGGTTCTACACTCACTCTTACGTGTTACTAGGACTTTGGGGGCGCATCCCATAGTTCTTTGTGCTGAAGCAGGTTGACCTATGCAATGATTCTTTCCTCTCTTTCGCCCCAAAAGACAAACAATTAACAGGGAAACTGTTACAGCACTGAAAGACTATCAGCACTCAGTTAACTTTGCTTGCATCCTCACTTCCAGGTAAGCGGATACCGGCCCCAGTCAAAGTCTGTCTGTCTTTTCCATACGACGCAGAAAGGCCAACTAACCTTAACAGAAAGTACCAGCAAATCCATTTGGCTCAGGGACCAATTGTCCCTAACTCCTATACATGTAAAAAGATGCACAGTCCCTCCTTCAAACATGAAAACTAACCTTCAACAAAACTTGCTCCTTCGGTGACATAGTCAAGCAATTGGTCAAAGATAGCAGTAATTGTCTTTTTAGCCAGCACAAAGTGTTTCAGAGGGGAAGTAGTAGTTTCTGCCATTATGCAACTGTAATAGAAAGTATGTAAAGATGACAAAATGCTTAAACTAAAAGTTACAAGAAACAATGCATCAAGTTCCCTTTCAAAGAATGTAATCAAAATGGAAGTTATGAAAATAAACACACTAACTTCAATTTTAGTTGAAATTGGTTTTACTGTTTATAGGGCTTTTTCATTTAACAGCAATAAAAACAGTAGAGGAAAGAGAGAAATGGTGATTTCTAAGGTATCACCTCTCTATCCTAGAAATACATGGACTCATCTACTTTACCTGTTTACGCAAAAGCTGGCTTATATACATATCTGAAAGCAATTAATAGATTTGGCTTGGAATGGAATATTTAGTTGGCTCACCTAATAACTATTCTCAGGATGTTGGCTGGAATACACTTTTTTAAACACCTGGTTTGTTCTATCTTCAGCAACAAAGTTATCTAGAAACAGCAGAAGCTGGAACTCAATGTAAATACTGCAGCTTAACTTTGATCTTAGGCCCTGTAACTAGAACCCAGCAAGTCAAAGTTCCAAAGTGATGCTTTGAAGATGGGGAGCTTACACAATCTTCAAAAGGGTCTGGCGAAGTGGGATTTTCTCCCCATGAAAGCTCATGCGATAAACTTGTTAGTCTTTAAAGATGACAGAGGATTCCTTGGCTGTTTTAACAAGTAAAAGACTCACTGTCTGATCACCAATCCATGCCATCTAGGTCCATGTATGACGAAACATTTTGCACCTTCTCTCCAGGGGTTAAAGTACAATTTGGCAGACCCCTGAACCTTCCTAATCAGGTGGGCCCCCTTCCTGCATGTCTGACCCCCACCACACCCCAGCATCCATTCCCCTGCTCCCAATACCCCCCCCCCCTACTCCCCCCCCCCATTTGAGCTGGGCCACCCTGGTACTCACCAGCAGCGAGCTGGGCAGCCAGCGCATGTGCAAGGGAGCCCACTGCCTTCCCTGCCTGCTGGAGCGTGGGGGAACACCCTTCCAGGGCTCACTATTTTTAGAGGTTCAGCATTTGGGCCCCTAAAAATAGAAAATGGTGCTGGAACGCTGTTTTCCTGGGCCCGCTATTTTTCAGCGGTGGGCCCCAGAACCGTTCAGGCACCATTTCCTATTTTTAGGGGCCGCTGAGCCCCAGAAGGGCGTTCTGGGCCCGTCTGGCCCACTTTAACCCCTGCCTCTTTCTCCCCCGAGTAGCGACATGAGTAAAACTCAGGCCACATCTTCAAAACCTTCTCCACTTCTCAGCTTCTTTACCCTCAAGAAACCAAATTTTTTCACGGGCCAATAACAAATATTACCTCCTCGGCTAATGGGCCGCCCTCGGACAGTTTACAAACGGGAACTGGGTTTTAGGCCTTAGAGAAGAAAGGTTTTACGGCGTTTAAACGTCACCTTTCCCCTGCCGTGGCACACTCGGATACCTTTAATTAGTCTGAGGCGCACCACCACGCCACAGCCGCCAGACGAACTCATGAATATTCATGAGCCAGTCCAGTTTTCCAAAAAACTCAGGGCCGGCCGGCTGGGAAACACTGAGCCGGAGTCCAGCCGTTCTCGCGGGTCTGGGGCTGGGCTCGGGCCAGACAAGCCGCCTGAGGAAAGTGACCAGAGAGGGGGGCAGCGGCCGGCTCCCCCCCGCCCCCCGCCCCAAAAGTGACTGAGGGGAGCCCTCGGGCGCCTCCTGCTCCCTCCAGCCCGCTGACGGCGCCCGGCCCCTCCCGTTACCCGGCAACCGCCGCGCAGGGGCCTGCGCCGCTCGCCGTCTCCTAGGTCGCGGAAGGGCAGGAAGGTGTCACTGAATGACCTCACTTCCGCTTCCGCCGCCCTTAGCGCGCCGGCAAGGGTCGCCTTCTCACCGGGCCAGGCGGCCGCGGGCACCGGAAATGACCCCAGGGCGCCGCCATCTTTACTAGAGGCGGAAACGCCATCGCCACTCAGGGCACGTGACGGGGGAGGGACCGCCATCTTTAGTGCGGGCGCAGAAGGACATGGAGGCGAGAGCCCGGCCTTCTTTAAAATGGAGGCTGGGGGCATGGTCCCACGGCCCGGCCTAGGCCAACGCAGGGCGTTAGGGTCATAGCACCCGCTCCTGATGGCTGCTGGGGCCTGCCTGTGGCACTCGCTCCTCGCTGCACTTCTCATCCTGGCTGCTCCAGCTAGGGCAGGATTAGCGCCCTGCCTGAGCGCCGGGGGCAGAGGTCGCTGTGGTGCTGAAGGGCACAAGTTCAATTCCTCTCACTGCCCATGGCTACACATGGGACTTAAGTTGACTTAAGCAACTCCCTGGCCACATTTGGAGTTCCTTGAGTTGACGTAAGCAAGTGCTGAAGTCGACTTAACTCCTGTCCCTACAGTAGGCTTTAAGGGTTAAGTCAACTTAGTGCAGTGGGACCACTTAAGTCAACTTTATGAAGTCGACTTAAGCCTAGGGACCCATTTAAAGTCAACTTATGTCAACTTTAAATGGATCCCCTGGCTTAAGTCGACTTTGTAAAGTGGATTTAATGCAGTATGGCCTCGCTAAGTTGATTTAATAAGGTCTACTTAAAGTAGACCTTATTAAGTTGTCTTAACTGAACCCTGTAATGTAGACATAGCCACTGTCAGCTCTAAAGGGGCAGCCACGTCAGTCTGCTTCAGTAAAACAAGGGGTCCTGTGGCACTTACAGACTAACAAATTTTATCGCCTTGTTTGAATCTGTGCAAGTTGTTTCATGAAGTTGATGGATTTCCACTTCCAATGGCTGTATTCAGTGACTTTGTTAGTCTTTAAGTGCCACAGGACTCCTTGTTTGTTTTTTCTGTCAGATCTGCACACCAAGCCACCCACTGCTGGCCAGATCCAGGGCTAAGCATTGCACCTCAACACAGGCCACAGCCGTTGCGCAGTTCACACCAAAAGCTTTTGATTTCAGCCAATTAAGTCGTCTGCAGCAAAACAGATTTATCAGCTGCAGCTTCACAACTCAGAAGTCACACTCCAGAAAACCAGGAAGTTTGTCTTTTCATTTTCTGAACCCTCATGGCCCCACCCAAGTTTAAGCGTTGTCAGCTCTCACAAATGTACTGAGTCCCCCATACCAGGACTGCCCACTGGCTGCTTGGCAGCACAAAATTTCAGCTTCTTCCCAACACTGATTAACTAACCTGCCTCTTCCCCACATCCAAGTTCCCCTTAATTCTGCCATCCCCATGTAAATTCTGCCTCAGCCTCACCTTTATACCTTATGAAGCACTTAGGGTTCGTTTTCCTTGCTTCTCAGGCCTGGAGAACAGCTTTAACAGTATCCTCTTCTTCCCCTTCTTAGGCTATTGGAATAGATGCGTAGCTCCAGGAAGTTCTTCATCCTCTCCCCACTTTCTGGGACTGGCCCTGCTGAGATGGAGAGGGCAGCAGAGGAGAAAGCAAAATGCTCGGGGGGGGGGGGGGGGGGGGGGACTAAAAATGAGGAGGAGGGGGAGAGGAGGGAAAGAAGAAAACACAGTTGCCATGCCCTAGAGTCTCTAGGGCATAGCAGCAATGTTTTAGAGATACTGGGTTTCTTCTGCTCCCTCTTCCCCCTCCATTCTACTGAAAATGGTGTCCATTGCTCCCTTTCCCTGCTTCTCTACCAGAATACCTTCTTGGATGCCCCAGGAAGCAGGCAAGTGGGGACTAGAGAAGGTGTCCAGAAGGGCTTTTCCACAGGCAGAAATGACCTCCAGGAGAAGGTTGGACCTTCTGGGGTCATCAGGAGAATTAGTTCCAGCCTCAGAAGAAATCATACTACTCAAAGAAGTTATGGGGGTAGTAACACTAGTCAGAGTTTAAGACCAGGTTATGTAATCTACTTATGTATATATAACAGAGCATTTAATTTCATCCCTTTACCTCTGTACTGACATTAATGACTTGTCTGAATGAAGCGTATCTACCAGAAAGGCAATTGAAAATATTAAGACCAAGAACTCACCATTTCTCTTTGTAATTTGTTTCAATCAATCATTTCCTCACTATTTAAAATAAAACATCTAATTTAAATGTCTGGCTTCAGTTTCCCATGGATGGTTCTTGTGCTGCTTTTCTCTGCTAAAGTAAAGATCCTGTTAGTACACACTATTATTCAAGTCACCTCAATCTGCTTTCTGATAAATTAAATTGATTGAGCTCTTTAAATTACTTTGGTTGCATTAAAATGCATTTTGTTTGAGTGGGCTCAAATGACTATGCATTCCCCAAGCACCTGTGTTTCTAATGATGTTACTTGGAAGCGTAAGGCAGCACTCAAAAGCCTGCTGGTACAGGCAACCATGGACTATCATATTGACCAATATGGTCTTATTAATTCCTTGTACTCCTCAGTCTGTGCATACCCAATTATTGTTTCTTGATTAATACTTTGATTGTAAACTCCTTGTTTGTTCACAGCCTAGCACAATGGGGATCCTGGTCCATGACCAGAGCTTGTTGGTGCTGTGGTAATACAAATAATGTTTTGCACCTTAAAAAGACAATAAAAAAAAATCTTGTTTTCCTCATGTATTTCCAATAACTGAAATTTAGTCTTCATTACTTCCTATAAGTCTTAGGAAATTGCAACCTGTATTTAAAAGAGCTGTTTAATATTATGTAATTGCTACCCAAAAAAAAAATGTTCATAAGCCAACAAAAAAAAGCCTCCCAATATGTTCCTTTTGTAACAGGATGGTCTTGATCAAAGAAGTTTTGTACACACACACAGGCACACCTTGGGGGGAAACCTGCAATCAGGTCTGAAAAGGCAGATGCTGAGAAGGGCACAGCCATGTACGATCTGATTTTGGAATGGGGACCTTACGCCAATCACTAGAATTTTGTCCCTCTAGTAAGGTTGGTAACAAGTGCATGTACAATCCTGACAGTTCTATACCAGCAAAAGCTCTAGCACAATCAATTATACTGATATAAAAATGCTTTTCCCAATAGATCTTATTTTGCACAGGAAACTGGGTGTGAGCCATACCAGCAAACACACTCTTCTAAGCTGCATCTACACTAGGAAAATTTACCAGAGTGGCTATAATGGTAGACCTACAATCAGCCACCTTTTTCTAATGTAGACCACTAAGACTAAGTTTTTATAACATACAATTCATCTAAACAGCATTTTTAAAAATTACATGACTGTGCATCTTACTTAGCATGATGGTTTAATTTAACATTCCAAAAAGGTAGCTGTGTTAGGCAAGTTTAGCAAAACAAACAAGGAGTCTAGGGCCACTTTTAAAGACTAACAGATTTATCTATCTCATGAGCTTTTGTTGGACAAAAATCCAACTTCCTCAGACAAGTAATGAAGTGGGATTTTCTCCCATGAAAGCTCATGCAGTAAGTAAATTCGTTGGTCTTTAGAAGTGCCACTAAACTCTTTGTTTGGTTTGATTTAGTCTGCATCTGTCGTCCTGACAAAATGATATCTCTCTTTAAAGTTCCTATTTTCCACCTTTCACACTAACTTGTATCAGTGAGAAACCATACACCCCAACTAGAAATCTTAATCTGAGCATCAGCAAGTTTTGTGCTGTTCAGATTCCATTCCATCTACTCAGTCTTTCAAACTCCCAGTCCTTGAAATTTTACAGAGAAAGCTAAAAGGAACTATAATGAAACATGTAAAATAAGCCACTCCTTTGGCATTTTACACACTATCAGCACTAGCCATAATTTAACCAAAGTCACCTGTGAAACATGAATCACACACATAATCTTTTCAAAAACTCAAGAACATGAGACAGGTCTTTGCATTTTAGATATCTCACAGACTATACTGCAAACAATCAACTCTAAAAGTGTTCATCTGTTTAGCCAAACAATTTTTTTTTTTTTTTATTGAAAGCCTTGCAATATTTTAGGCTTTTCTTAAAGTTCCAGTCCTGGAACTAATAAGCTTTCATTTAAAAAAGAAAAAAAAAGTTTTAGCGCACAGAATTGAGGAGTGAAACTGGAATACATGATTCATGTGGTTCAGAAGGAAAGGTATAAGAATTAGAGATACGTATTTTTAAATAAATCTCAATTTGGGGAAGCTCAACTAAGGATTTTTAAAGTTTTGGACCTACATTATTACTCAGATAAGCAAATTCATCCTAGTTTTCAATCTAGTAGACAGGTGGCTGCATCAAAACAATCACAACTGCATTTGGCACTCTGGTTTGCAGTTAACAAAAACACCAAAGACTAATGCGGACATAATTCCCTCTTCCCTCCTAGAGGTGGTTTCTCTAGATCAGCAATGAGGTAAACTGGAGGACCATGTAGGTAACAAGAACTATCAGTCTTGCGGGGGGGCAGACCATGAAGGTAACAGTTTTCATAAGCACTAAATTTACCTCACACACTAAACTTATTCACTTCTTAAAAACTCTGGACTTAATGCACTGGACATTTGATATATTACACAGCTTTCTTTCAAACCATAACTATCTTTGTCATAACAAAACAGAGCCACAGACATATTTTCCTTTAGTAGAAAACAGAATGCAGTCCTCAACAGTGGCAAACCTTCTTAGCCAAAAGCTCATGCAAAAAATAAATTTGTTAGTCTTTCAGTGCCACAGGACTCCTTGTTTGTTTTACTGAACTAGCCTAACAGGGCTACCTCTTTGAATTTTAGTCTTATTTCTGTTATTGTTTTCAATCACCCATTCTCCCTGCAGCCCATCACATCCATGCATTTGCTTCTGCTTGCTGAGTAAGGAGGAAACAACCATCCTACGTTCTGCTCCTGTTGTGGTAACAGAACATCACCTATTTGTATTAATATTTTTCAGAATATGAAAGGAAGCTGAGATCAGCATGAATCTCTTTCCTCTATTTTATTCCTTTGCTCATAACATTTTAATCAACAGTAGCTTGGATTTACCTATCTAATATACATATAATCCTCATCACTGAGCATCCAAGCGCTTCACAGCCATTAACACCCCTGTGAGGCATGTGAATTTCATTCCCATGTTACAGATGGGAAACGGGTACACAGCACATCAAATAACTTACCAAAGTTCATCCAGAAATCAGGACTGAACCCAGGGCTCCCACGTGCCACTCCAGAACTCCATCTACTAGACCAAGGATCTTAAACACATGGCCCTTGGGCCACATGCAGCCCCTAAAGCTATTTCCTGCGGCCCACAATGACACTATTGTTACCAGTATTTGCAATATTGTTGAATTGAAAAAATTTCAGTGGTGCAGCCCTTGAGCTAACGTACTAGCCCTCATGCAGCCTGTGTGCTGATTTGAGTTTGAGACCCCTGAAATAGACTATCTTCCCTTAGTGATACAATGTGGCTCTGTACAAATGCATCTTTTTCTCCTCCCTCCCAGGAATCCTATGCCCTCCTCTAGTGCCACCCCCATCCCCACCCCTTCTTCCCCATTTCCTCATAGTTCTTACATCTCAGTGGCTTCTCCTCAACAGCTTATCACTATCATTCTTTGAACCAATAAGATGCAGTCAAAGAGTGACAGGCACTCTCTCCTCAACTCCACCAAAGTGAAACTTTTTCTAAATCTGAATAGGGCACAAGTTTTAATCACCAGTTTACGCTTCCACTAGCATGTCAGGTCAGCAAGGTGAGTGATATCCAAAATAACTTAATAGTCCATAAAAATATCACTGTTACGTTGAAATGGATTTAAACAATCCCATTAAAACAAGAAATAGGATTTCTGTAACATACACTAATAAAACCTCATTAGTGTAATAATGCCAGGGCAGGGCCAGTTTATTCTTAGCAGATTGTAGGGAGCTAGGCACCTGCCCTTAAAAAAAAAAAAAAACCCAAAACATCAGCGTATCCTGATGTAAAACTTGTCAAAGACTTGATACAGAAAAAAAAAAGGTCTGTGATTACAGACAAAACCAAAAAGTGTTATAGACTACATCAGTGGTTCTCACTCCTTTGTGGGTTGTGACACACTTGGCAGTATATTGTGACCACAGGACATACTAGCTCACTCCCCCCAGGCCAAATCCAGCTATTTCCCCGGGACGCACTTACTGACATGTGGTGAACAGCAATGTGTCCCAACACAGTGGCTGAGAAATGCTGAACTACAGGGTCATCTCAATTATTTATTATTGTCTATCTCTAATCAAGTTACCCAACATTTCCTTCGAGGTATGCCAGCACTCTACAGTACAAAAAAAATGCAAAGAATTGAAATTATGTATATTTTGGTATTTAGTGCTTAAACCAGGGCTCAGCAACCCAGAAGATAAGAAGAGCCATGTTTAAAAATTCCTTCAGTAACCAAATGTTTTGATAGTCGCAATGGCTTGTAGCCTCCTGGTGGGAGGTTGGGAGGAGCTGGGCCTGGGCACCTACTGCAGGGAATCCCTGTGGGGGGGGGAGGCCAGAACAAGGAGTGGGCCCCCCACAGGGTCCTCCAGTGGTGGTGGTGGGGAGCCTGTCACTGGCCTCCTGTCAACCCTCTGGTGGCAGGGGGAGCCAGGCGCAGGCCGCCCACAGGGTTTACCGGTCACAGGGGTTGGGAAGGGACAGAGCCTTGAGCCACAAAGGGGCAGCCAAAGAGCCACATGTGGCTCCAGAAGCGTAGGCTGCAGATCCCTGACCTAAACACATGCAAATATACCTCCTGAATAACTAGGGTATTTTTGGGGGGGCGATGGGGTGGGACCGTGGAGTGTTTTTTGGAGGTTTTTTTTGTGCAGTGGTTTTTTGGATCTCATTCTTACCACTTCAGAGAAATATTTCACATGTGGATTGTATTTATACAAAGCATATCTTGGACAATTTCTTACATTACAAATGTACAGTCAATACAAATAGAAATGTAAAGTCCACCACTTAGTGGCTGGCTAATTTTCCCCTTATAGCTTCCACAGTCTAAGCTATCTTTCCTTTCATATTAGGCCTAAATATTTCTCAGCTAGAAATATGACTGACTATTGACTTAAGGACTTGGAATCAATTTATAAGTAACATGAGGATGGCAGCACGCAATCTGAAAAGATTTGTAAGTTTTCAGAATGACTTAATTTATAGCGTACCATAATAAAAATTTAGATATACACATCAAGATAGGAATTTTGGAATTAGAGCACATTCCCTCAACCCTATCAGCAATGTAAAGCAAACTACAAATCTATGGCTCAGTCTTGCTCTAACTGAAATCAGTGGTATACGCCATTTCAATTAGAGATGAATTAGCATCCGAATGCCACCAAATAAATCATTCCTTTGAGTATATTCTTAGGTGGTTCAGTAACAGCTTCCTTTGCCATTATCCTGTAGAACATGATCTAATCTACTCACAGGTGACATTTTGACTGGGAACATCATAAAGAATAGAAAGCTGGGAAAGGAGGTTGCAGACAGGTGGAGACCGGAAGTAGGAGGCCTGTGGCCAATGTGGGGAAAATGTGATACTTGTCAGGGGAAAAGCATGACTGTGGAACAATTCCATACCTGAAAGCAAAAATGGGACTGAACAGTTGACTGGAAATGGATAGCAGCATATGAACATGGGGCTAGGGGAAAAACACTAGCAAAAGAAAGAAGTCAAATTTAGGGATTTGTCATGGTGGGAAAAATGGGAGGGCTTATCCGCATGGCAGGAGTGATATAGGGCTCTGATGGGGAGTGCTCACAGAGAGGCTTCTTTTAGAGCATAAAGATCTTCAGTAGTTTGGTGAACTTCACTGAGCGCAAGTATACTAAATGAGCCTTCGCCTACGCTACATAGTTAGGTCAACAGAGCTTATATTGACCCAGTTATGTCAGTGGACGTACTACAGCTTCGCACCCTCTGACGCAAGTACTCTACCACACTGACATAAGTCCACATCCAAGAAAGGTGTACGGCTTATGTTGGTGTCATTAGGGCAGGGGTGGACAAAACTGGCTCATAGCTAGGCACCAGCCATTTTACTTTTGGTCACCAGGAGGTGCTCTTCCATTACATTTCTGCAGTGGAGCTAGGCAACAGGCTTCTAAAACTGGTCACCATGGTGACCAGAAATTCATTTGTCAAGGCCTGCATTAGGGTAATGCAGGGCAAAAACCACTGTATTTCCTACATTGCTGCTGGCTGTTTTGTCAACTTCATAAAACCACAGCTGGGCTGCTATTCCCTTCTACTCTAACCTGGCTACCATTCAGACTCCCAGCTTGGAATGCCACCTGGCCTCCACAGGGTCCCAGCTCCCCACTCCTGGCAGGGAGCCCAGTTGACCCCAAGGCTCTCAGCTCCCCACCAACAGCACCAACAGTCAGACTCTGGGTGTAGGTCTCCCCACCAGAGAAATGTAGACTCAGGGGGCTTCCCCTTCTCTCTAGGATGGAAATGGGATGGTGAGAAGCCCTGAGCGACTTCCCCTTTGGTACCAGCTGGGAGCATGGACGCAAGAAGCCCAGGGGATCAGCTGGGCTTCCAGCAAGAAGCTGTGCAGAACTGAGAGCCCTAGCTTTCAGCCCCCCTCACTTTTCTTCCGGTGGTGGAAGCATTCCTGGTGAGGATGCACACCACCAACTAAAGGAGGATAGCATGAACAACCACCACCGTGGTAATTACCACGCTTAGGTCAACTGAAGATGTGCCCTTAGTTGCCAAGGTTACTGTTTCATGGGGAATCTAGTTGAGAACAAAGCCTTGTTTCTGAAAATATAAATTAAGAATATTATTAAAAAGAAATGTATAAGTAGAAATTTGTTTTCTCCTACAAATTTTCCTTAACCAGAATAAGCTGCCTTCCTGTCCCCCAAATCAAATACATATGCCACTATATTTTAGAATAAGGAATGACTTTTAAAATGCCTATTATAACATGAAACTCCCCAAGTTAACCGAACAATCACCTTTTATATACAGTTGTTCCCTGCCAATCCAAGCCCTAAAGTCATGAAATTCCCAGAAGCAAACATATCACTCATTAAATGTGGTTTTTTGATAAGAATCAATCAACTGGCATTACAATTATCCACTGTAGAATCTCTATTACAATTGTATTTAAAATTACCTTATGACACATTGGAAAATACATTTTAATTCTAACAAACTGACTACAGAAGGAAAAAACATCAAGCTGTTTCATGTATCTGAAGGTGACTTAAGAGATCTTTTTCATTTCCAAACCTCATTAAGCAATTGGTACACTTATGAGGCAAGTCTGCTGAGTGCCTAAAATCCAAATGAGTTTTAAGGTCTTCAATCTGTCCTGTTGAATATTCACAATATTGACACAAATAAATCCCTTCAGATAAATGAGAATTTAAATGCTTGCAATATTCCAACATACCTGAAAAGCCTTTCCCACAATCATCACAAACATGGGGGAATATTTTGGTGTGTTCAATAGCTACATGTCTGTTGACGTTCGTATGCAGCCTACTCCTAAAGCCACACACCTGGCATACAAAGAAGTTTTTGCATTTGTCAAAGCTAATTTTATTTATGAGGCTGTACTGTCCACGTTCCTTGTTACTATAGCTATCACTTAACTCTATTAATCTACATGCATGCTCATTCACAACGTGGCTGTGCAAGTCTTCAGGATCATTGGTTTCATGCTCACAAAACTGACACAGATATTGTTCATCACAGCTGTGCTCCTGGAAGTGCAGGTACAGTTCACTGCTTGAGGAAAACTGCACATCACACTGCTCACACCAATAAAGATGGTCATTGAAATGAGTATCTGCTATGTGCTGACTGAGGTTCTCAAATATCACTGTTTTGTAATCACAGTATTTACAAATGTAGGGATCTTCCTCATGTATTTTTACATGTTCAATAAGTAGAACTTTGCTAGAGAAACTCTCTTTACATATTCTGCAGATATTGGTATCTGTACATGGCTTATGTTTCAAGATCATATGCTGCTTTAAATCAGAGAAGTACTTGCTATTAAACTCACACAGCTCACACTTGTATAGGCCACTGCTGTTGGCTCTCAGCAAAGGCCACTTCTGCTGAGCAGTGATATTCAAAGCCTGGTTCTTCTCAAAATTTTTACAGCTCTCCACCGGTATTTCCTCAATGTCTTCAGCTTCTAGCTTTTCAGGTGAAACAGTTTGTGTCTCTATATCGTGAACTTCTACAGCATTAACTTCTGTAGTAGAAATTTCTATAGTTTGAATATCTATGGGTTTCTCTTCGTTTGGACTGTCACCGAATATAGGAGACTCACATAAGTCTTTATAAATTCCATTATTAGAACTTTTCTCTACAAGAGAAAATAGAAAATACAAGCAATAGTTAAAAAAAAAAATGAGTTGCAAATGGGTTATGTTGCATTTTCATCTCCTGTAGTAGTAAACTATTTTTCTCAAGCCACAAAAATCAAATTTCCCTTCAATAAGGAGATCAGCTGAATGGAACACCCTCATGTGCTTATATCAACTTACAGTTTTTCTTCATGATCAACATTTTCTATCACAACAAACAAGGAGTCTGGTGGCACTTTAAAGACTAACAAATTTATTTATCGCATGAGCTCCCATGGGAGAATCCCACTTCATCACATGCTTGAAGACGGGGAGCAAGCATCTGATGAGGTGGGATTCTCTCCACGAAAGCTCATCCAATAAACAAATTTGTTAGTCTTTAAAAGTGTCACCAGGCTCCTTGTTTGTTTTGCTGAAATAAACTAACATGGCTACCCTTTCTGAACATTTTCTATCACAGTTGCATTAAAGAGACAGCACACGCTTCCCTCAACTCCAAACCAAAATTTTCAATACTGAAGCATGCACCATCTTTGTAAATGTACCTTTATAATTACCTTTCTTTTTGGGGTCTGTAAAGTGCAACCCCATGATATGTGATTGTGTCCCACTCCAATGAGATGTCCCGGCATGCACTGGGGTGCCATCATCATCAATATCTAGGGTCTGCGCTGGCACATGGAATCTACCTAGGAGGATAAGGCAAGTCTGGTTTTCTTCTCAGTATCCCGATGTTCTCTAAAAATATCTTTGTAATTACTTCTGATACTATGGTGCTAGAGTCACAACATAATCCACCAAATTCTGCAGTCAAAATACCCACCAGTACAGCATTCTGACTTTTGTCTTCTGTGCAGACAGGTGGCCAAGCATGCAATGCTTAATCCTGAGTCTAATATAAGGCTTCTGAACTCAAGACAGAGCATGCTGTAGTCTTTGTAGGCTGCTTCCTCACATTCAGAAGGGCAGCTACAATCAGATGTATGTAACCCTGAGCACACTACACTTATATTATTTCTGTTTAATATCTGCAGATGATCAGTCTTTAGCATCCAAAAATAAACCAGGGTGCCCAGAGTTAATATTGTCCAGTAATAAAAATAGTGTCCTCTAGATTTGAAAATTCAATCTTGATTGGCCAGCCTAATTCCAAGAAGAAAGTCAGGCATTTAAACATTTTTAAATGCCTGAGGGCTTAACTTGCGTTTCCATTTCATGCATTTTAACCATAAGAGAGGTGGTGCTTATCTTTCCTCTCAGCAGGTAACAGCAGAATACCTGACTTCCCATAAAAGTGCAAAACTGTCGTCCTCTAATTGAGCAAGTTTTGTCAGCTGCTGAGAATAGCTGGGAACCAAGAAAACTGAACTTTTTATATATTTTAATAAGTGAGTCTACTTCATATTAAAAGTTATGGGCTTATTAAAATTTGATTATACAGTCTCATATTCATCTCAACATTTGAGACTGTGCCATATACCGTAGTCTGCATAAACTCAACTGAATTAACTACCATTGATATACAGTTGTATTGTGGTTTCCCTATATTGTGGTATAAACTGAATTGTTGGTGTTACATCACAAAACTGTTCATTAAATGTCTGCTGTTTATTCCAGGGTTCCATACAATTCTCTTTATACATAGAATATGTACAAAGACGTACAATAGAATGCTAACTATTTATGCTCACCTTGAAGCTGATCATAAAATTCAAATATTAATAAATTTCTCTAACTGTAAACAAGTTTTAGGAGCAAATAGCTATAGCTGATTATGCTGAAAAAAATCTTTAAAATCCTTAGAGGAAATTTTAAATTTCTAAAGAGGCAGAACAAGAGTTATTTCATAAATGCTTCAGACTGCACAGACATAGGCCTTTCTGTTCCCAATACTTTAATTATAATTTTCTAATAAATCTTTCGGAGATTCATTGTTAATTTTTTGGAGAGAGAACAGAAGTGTTCCTCCTCACATTCACTCTATCCCATGCCTCAAAGGTAACGCTAACCGGTGCATACTTGTACATTGAGGGTGGTCTTTGTCCTTGAGAGGCCCAAATCAGGCAAACAATCAAAGGAAATCTCTGATAAGACATCTTGTTCCATCTCAATCCAACACTATTTACATTATTTTGACACCATTCAAAAATAGTTTTAAATTGTGAAGTCCAATAGTTGGCCTGAATACTGGACACTACTGGGCCTTCAATAAGATCTGAAATTATATTTCTCAATAAAGTATATAATAAAATAATTTCCTTCTGCCAGTCTGGGAGCATGAAAACTTAAATGCACTTATGCAGCAAAATTGTTGTATTATGTTACTGCTTTTCAAAACAGAACACTGACACACCCAGATAAGCGTTCAGCAGAGAGGAGATTAACAAGATAATAGGAATATAATCTTACCTCTGTTTTCAGAAATTTTAATGTCTGGCTGTTTCATAGAACAGACGCTGTAACAGTGGTCAGAAAAGATTCCATTGTTGTCAATATATTTGCTTATATTTGCACCTGAAGAATCTAAACAGAAAAAGAAAAGTGTTTAAACCACAAGCTGGTATATCGAACATACATTTAAAAGGCACAAATGTTCACCTCATTGGCAACATCTTTGTTTCTTAAACGCCACCCGAATTTGTAGACTATGCATAGACTCCAATATTAAAAATATTAAACATTTATATAAAGATGTACATCTTCAAAGCTCCATACAGACATTAATGGTACAATTCCAAAAAGCATTCAATGTTACTCTAACCATACTCCCAGAAAAATCAACAGTGAAACTCTCAGATTTCAATGGGAATAGATTTAGACCAACACTGAGCACTTTGATAATCTCCCCTAAGCCTCAATACCCCTATGTATGCTAGCAGCTTTATCCCCATTTTACAGATGGGGAAATGGAAGTTAAGTAGTTTGCCCAAAAACACAGACAAAAGGGGGAACACCAAAGAATTAGAAAAGCGTTAACACTGGCTGACTGAAATTGAACAGTTTTTAAATGTTTAACAGTGGAGCACTCAAAGGTGATAGTGCATTTTCTCACAAACATGTTTTAATTTGCCTCTTAGTTTACAAGTCTTTCACAAGTTCTTGCACTTTAGTTTTCCGGGAAACAAGAAAGGTTTATTTTGTTTAGAAAGTTACAGTAACTTACAAACTCAAGTGTCAATAGTTCAAGTTGTAGACGCACCTGAGTAACGTGAAGGATGTAAAGTCTTCCTTTTCCTCTTTTTTGGATGTTCGTTCATTTTGCTTCAGCCTACAAAATGAAAAGTAACAACATCCAAGAGATAGTTACACCTATTTGCTGCTGGTTTGCAGTCAAGGATCAATGTTTAAATCTTAGTCTTAGTACACAACCAAAGCACAGAAATAGACTCCTCAAAAGGCGAACATTTCACCACAAGAAGGGAAACATCTGATTCTGTACGAGATGGCAGTGATATGCAAGGTAAAAAAATCTCATGTTCTGTCACTATTTTTTTTTTTTTTTTTTTAAATTTAAGTTGAATGGGCATCGAGACCAAGGCAGGCTCTCATCCTCAGAGGTGGATGCGGCCACTCAAGGCACAGACACACGAGTACAGCAGAACGAAGAAGGAAGTTGCAGTGCAGTCTAAGCCATCCCTGGCTCTGAGGGTCAGAGTAGAGTTTAATATTTTGTGGTTTCGGGCCCCCAGGGCATGACCAGAGTGCTTCGCTTTAGTGACGCTACATACAGATCTTGGGGCCTGACCACATGGAGTTATCAGAAGAGCCAGGGTCACGTATTTTTTAGATTTGTTCACTGGTACTATTATGCGATGGTATTGCCTTCTGTAAGCGGCAGCCATGTGTATCAACCAAGAATAGCTATATTATACTTAATGAGTTTCAAAAGTGTCTAAGTGACTTGGAAGCACTAGTCCCATTGACTTAAGCTTCTAAGCAATTTAGACATTTCTGAAAACCCCAGTATCTCATAAGTTACAATTTTCTGTTCTCTTCCCCATCTGAATAGTTCTGTAGCATTGTGCTAGAAAAAACAGCTAAGCACATACAAACACTAGAATCTGGTTTCGTACCTCATTCCTTGGGACAGAAGAGTAATGGAGTTCACCCCAATAGGAGGGACGATCAGCACTGAGAGTCACTGTCAAGCGGTCGACATGACACAGGAAGTGAGTGAGATTGCTAGAGCCACATCCTGCCATCTTTTGTTGGAGATTACCCTTGAAGTGGGCTTTTTGGAGGAGACTCTGGAGGACTTCTCCCCAAAATGCAGACAATGTTTACATGTTGAAAATACTAGAAAGAGCCCTGGGCCACCCAACTTACTAGAGGTAATCTTCAAAATCAGCAAGAAGACTAATAGCTAAGAAATTGATTGCTATACAACATCCAAGTGCAGAGGAAGTACCTGAAAGAGAAAAATTAACATTTAAAATTCTGTAAGTTCCCCCACCTTCAAAGCACCTGACGAAGTGGGATCTTCTCCCATGAAAGCTCACATGATAAAGAAATGTTACTCTTTAAGTGCCACAGGCCTCCTTGTCAGTTTTATTTTAAATCCTGGAAGCCCTGAGTGCAAAATAAAAAGTAACAATCTAGCATCCATTTCCAGTGAGGTAGCCGTGTTAGTCTGCACACAGCAAAAACAAGACTCCTGTGTCGCTTTAAAAACGAACACATTTCTTTGGACATAAGCTTTTGTGGGCTCCAGCAATGAAGTGGGTTGGAGCCCACAAAAGCTTATGCCCAAAGAAACTTTTTACTCTTTTAAGGTGCCACAGGAATCCAGTATCAGAGTATCATGAGGCTTCTGGGGACATCAGAGATTACAATACAAAAAAGCGGCACGAGTTTAATTTTCAAAAATGTATGTCTCCCAACTAAGATATATTTATCAAAGGACCTTATTTCAACTTCTGCATAGACTCATTGCCTTTTGCTGCCCCTTATTAGTTTACCACACCTGACAAGTTCCAGAAAAAGCCTAGACACACTGACCATCAATAAGAAATGGCCTCCTTTGAGGCGAACTCTCTGTATACATGATACTCTGACTCTTCCTCAGTGTTAACAAACACATATGGGACCTGACTCCAAACACATTTTTCCCCCCTTCTAACCAGTGACACTCACCATGGCCTCACCTCTGAGATGGAAGAGGTGATTTAGAGCAGGGGTCTCAAACTCAAGTCACCACGAGGGTCACGTGAGGACTAGGATGTTAGCCCGAGGGCTGCACCACTGGAACCTTTTCATCCAAAAGATATTGCAAATACTAGGACGTTAGCCTGAGTGTCACACATCTGAAACTTTTTCATCCAAATGATATTGCAAATATCGGTAACGAGGGTTGTTGCGGGCTGCAGAGAATAGCTTTAGGGGCCTCGGGTGGCCTGTGGGCTGTGTGTTTGAGACCCCTGATTTAAAGAAATGGATTAGGAGACCAAATTAAGGAGAAAAAACACAAACAGCTCCTTAGATGCTCTCTCAAAAGTGTGGCATCTGTTGAGCTAACATCCCCACCCTTCAACAGGAAGGAGCTTTTGGCATGAAGAGCCACTCTGGGTAGGCCTCCATCCACCTGCTCTGACCAGGTGGGAGTCTCTCCCCAGAAAGCTGACAGGACACCCAAATGTGTTCGTCTTGCAGAGCACCCCCAGACTTAGGGCTACCAATTTCCAAAGGGATAGCCGTGTTAATCTAGTCCAGTAAAAAAACAACAAGCAGTTGTGTGGCACTTTAAGACTAACAGATTTATTTTTTGCATGAGCTCTCGTGGGAGAAGATCCCACTTCCTCAGATGCTTTGAAGATGGGTGAACTTACAGAAAGGAATGAAACTGAATGCAGGGGGGTGTAAAACATAGGATCAGGTCATACAGTAACAGCAAATCAGAGCAGTTTACAGGCTCAAACCATGGGAAGCCTGAAGTCAAATTACCTTTTGTAATGGGAAAAGAACCCATAGTCTCGAGAGACCTGATCCTATGTTTTACACCCCCTTGCATTTAGTTTCTTTCCTTTCTGTAAGTTCACCCATCTTCAAAGCATCTGAGGTAGTGCGATCTTCTCCCACAAAAGCTCATGCGACAAATAAATCCGTTAGTCTTAAAGTGCCACACAACTGCTTGTTGTTTTTCTAGGGCTACCAGACACCAAAGCCTGGAAAGAAAAGTATGGAAAGGCGGACCCATGGCGAACAGGCAGTATTAAAGTCACATTCTCCTCTTTTTAGGCGGCCCCTGAACGCTTCCCCCTAAGGTGTTCTGGGGTGTTCCCGCCTCCTTCACCCCCCGTAAGCAAAAAGCCAGACAAAACCACGTATTTGAAAATGCCTGCCGGGCGGAGGACACGCAGATACAAAGGACGTCTCCGACGTCTGCTAATAACCCCATCCAGGCTCCCTGCTCGCTGGGCGGCCGCCGCTCTGGCGGCAGGAGCCGGGCTCCAGGCCGGTTGGCGGCCGAGCAGGCCCGGGCAATGAATGAAGCAGCGCGGAGGGGAGGGCGGCGCACGTGGCTACCGAGCCGGGCCAGGCGGCCGTTGGCGGGGGGAGGGGAAGGGCCAGCCGAGGACCCCCCCACACACACAGCGCGAGGCCGCGGCCGAGGCCTGCGGGAGGCGGCGCTGAGGGGGGAAGGGCGGCGCGCGGCCCGGCGGGTGACGGTGACGGAGGAGCCCGCGCGCGCGCGCGCGCCCGCCCGGCCTCTCACCTGCTGCCCGCGCGCCGCCCAACCGTCAACCGTCAACCGCCGCCGGAACCGACCCGCCTGCCCCGGGGGAAGAGGCGGGGCCGAGCCGCCATCAGCCTCGCGCCCCCTGCCGGCCGCCGACCCGCCTCAGGTCACAACCGCCGCCAGGGCATTTTTAACACCCTAAAAAGAGCAAGGAAGGGGCTAGGGTGAGCACCCCCCTTGGGCTTCCCGCCTGACGCAGACCCCAGCCTTTCGGCAAGTTATTCCTGCAGCAGCTCCCCCCCTTCGGCTAGACTGAGCTGCCGCGAGGGTTACCAGAGCCTAAAAAGGAGGAGAGGGAAAGGCCACATGGAGAAATTGCACTATTCGTGGCATAGTCTTCTGTTTGAGGGGGCCCTGGAGTGCTTCCCCCTAAAAACAGGGTGTTCTGGGGTGTTCCTGCAGCCTTGAACCCCTGTAAGTAAAAAGCCAGACAAAATCAGGTATTTTTAACATGCCTGCTGGATGGAGGAAGTGACGGTAAAAAGGAGATGTCCTCCTTTTGCCTGACACCTGGTAACCAATCTTCCCTCTAATGACTCGTAGACTGTAATTTCTTTGCATGCACAAAGACATTTCTTTGTGACCAGCAGTATTAGCGCTATTGAATTTTTTTGTGCGTGCTCTGTTTCGTCGTCTGCGCAGGTTTCATGGCCTGTGTGCACGCGCACAGCTCAGAGGGGAACAGTGCTGGTAACCCAGCTACCAGCTACCAAAGCCTAAAAAGGAGGACAGGGAAGTACGGAAAGGACATTAGAGGACACATGGAGAAATTGCACTATTCATGTCATGTTCTTCTGTTTGAGGGGGCCCTGGAGTGCTTCCCCCTAAAATAGGGTGTTCTGGGGTGTTTCAGCATCCTTGAACCTCTGGAAGTAGAAAGGCAGACAAAATCAGGTATTTTTAAAATGCCTGCCAGATGGAGGACATGAAGGTAAAAAGGTCCTCCTCTTGCCTGACATCTGGTAACCTTAGCTAGAGCTGGACTGTTGGGAAGCTGGTTGAAAACTTTCAAGGAAGGGAGACTAAACCACACCTATATGGCTTTCATGGTTAATGATCATCACTGTTAAAAGCTTGACCTCTCTTGCTAGTCTGAGCTTGGCCAGCTTGTTTCTAGCCATTATGATGCAGCTCTTGGAAGCTCAAATTTAGTGACTTTCAAGGCACGATGGAAGACGTTATTTTGTTTAGTGTTGGCCTTAGCTGGTTTTGCGCTAGTAGTAAAATAACCCCATGCAAGGCATTTAGTTTGAAGTTTTGAAATTTAGGTTCTTCACAGGAGTGGACTGACCTACTTTAGAGAAAATCAACTTTTTTTTTCACTTTACACCTTGTCCCCAGACGTGAAATACTAACTGACACAGTATTTTAACATCCCGCTTCAATGTTTTGAAATTATTTTTTCAAATTACCGTGATGAGAGTGATCACCCCCCCAAAGGCCATCTTTAAAGCCTTCTGTGATTGGCCAATATTAATAGAGCCCTGCAAATATGCAGCTATCCACACCCACAGATACAATACAGATATCCATGGACCATTTCTTGCGGATGCAGATTGGATACAGGTCCACATATTTTTATCTTCACAGAGCTAGAGCCCTTCAAATATGCGGATATCTGCATTATAGCCACATCCACGGACATAACACGGATATCTGCGGCCCATTTCTTACAGCTGCAGATCAGATATGGATCCATGTATTCATATCCATGCAGGGCTCTAAATATTAACACCAGCTTTCCAAGCAGGTGAATGTCCACAATGAACAGCCCATCTGTTACTCAATTGGATTTCTGCGTAAATGCTGCAAACAGAAACAAGATGAGAAGTAAAACGGCAGCACTGTTCTCTCCAGCAACTGCTATAGGGTACTAAGCCAGTTTTATATTTCAGTATATTACTATGGAAAAAAGGGCTAGTACTTCCCATTGAATTCAATCCCTGGCTAATTTAAGCATCATTTGTATAAAAATAATGCAGCTTCTGTGCTTTGTTTTTGACAGATTTAAGTAGGTATTATCTTTTATCTGACAAGTCAATGATTGATCAGTAACAATTAGCATCTGTTAACAAAATTCTGAGTGAAACTAAAAAAAAGAGCCTGACGAAGATCCTTGTAACAAGATATGACTGTAGCTAATGGTCATGTGTTAGAGATGAGCCTGAATTAAAAACTGATTTTTCGACACGCCCATATGGTGGGAATGATCAAAACTGGGTTTGGATCTGAAATTTACCATTCACGACCATCTCCACTTAGAAGCATCATATGTAATATGCTTTACAGCCCACACTAGCCTCTTTTCTGGTCATTTGGTTAGCACAAGAGCAGCTTCATATTTAAATTAAATTGATAGGCTGGTTGACTTAACTGAAGTGAGAGGAATGTTGTGTTTTGTATCTCCAAAGGAGTGAGTGAGGCATACCTCATGTGATGTTGGTCTTGATCAAGTGCATAAGTATGGCTGTTTTCTATAGAACTGTGGAGGACTGGCACCTGGGGCTTGGCTTTTACGAGCACTTCTCCTGTAACTTTGGTACTTACTTGGGTTTGATGTATTAGATAAGCTCCAGCTGTCAGAGGGTGGACATTACAAAACGTACAAGAAGTCTGGTGGCACTTTTAAAGACTAGCAAAATTTATTTATCGCATGAGCTTTCATGGGAGAAAATTACAAAGCATAACTGTTCTCGGGTTTCAGTTCTCACCTGTATTCCCGCTCTCAAGGGTAACATTGTGTATAGTCACACACCTAGAAACCCTTGTATGTTCCAAGAGCAGATATCTTTTTCCTTCCTTTCTTCTGGGCTGGCACTGCAATTATGTCTTAAAAGTCACCAAAAGCTATCCCATGGTAATAGTTCTCAGGTTTGTGCTGGATTTGAAGCAGGGTTGGTCTAAAAGCTCTATTTCTCATTCCAGTTCTCTCAGCTGCCCAGTCCTCCTTAAGAAGGGTCCCTTGAAATAGTTCCTCTTTACACCACTGCTTGTTTGTAACAGCAAGATAAAAGCTCAACTTGCAATGTGACAATTGAAAAGGTCTAGAACTGTTTCTTGGTGCAAATGAAAAATGTTTCCATGCAGTGGAATGGAATGAGCATCAAAGAGAAGATATACAGATTCTTTTTCTGCAATAAGGCATAAGCTAGTTTCAGTATATGAAAAACATTTCAAAGCCTTGGACAGTCTCATTAAGGTAAATCTGTTACGGAAACTTAAAAGTATATAAGTAGTTTGATTCTGTCATTTAGCCTGTGCCATTTATTTGGCAGACATAGGTCCTAGTACATGCTCCAGCTGTTGGAAAGTTCACCAGGAAAGAGACTGCAGTTATAAAAAATAGCTGAACCTTCTCATTGCTGGGAGGGGGAAATTGGGATGCTACCTGGCCCAAAGAATGACAGGTACTGGCTAGAGTGATCCATAACTCTGGTAGGTGTAGAATGAATTCCTTCAGGACATCTTCACAACAGCCTCCAGGGGGCCTTTGGTGGGATTTAAATCTGTTCTGCCCCCTTTCCACAGAACCCATAGGTAGAACAGGAGGGGCACCTGTGCCTCCCTTTAGTGCAAAAAAACTCATGGTGTTATGTCTAAGCGGGTGTGAGTGCATGAAGCACAGCTCCTTCAGCAGTGACTGCTTTGCTCTAGAGCAGCACTAGGGGCTGCCCCTTGATCATTTTGTTCCGGCAGAAAGCATAGAGAAGAGAGGGAAAAAAAAAAAAGTGAATTTGTTGCTTTTAAAAGGTGCTGTTTGATAGTCCTTTTTTATTTGCAAACCCCTACAAATTTTGAATGGAGGAACAAGCCTCTTTGCAAATGAGACCACAAGTTGAGAACCATAGCAGTAGACTATAACACTGCTTATCCACAATACAGGCACAACATAGGCAAGAAGGATAAAAGCTTCCCCATACACTTTACTGCTAAAGTGTCTCAGATGTGTGCTGGGTACGGATGAGTGCACAAGAAAGCATTTGCAGCTCCCTGATCCTGGATTTGGTTTGATGACAGCCATGCCTTTCAGCAAGAGAGAGGCATCAACACTGGAAAAAGATGTGAGGAGATGCAGAATAAACACACCTGGCACAATAATGTAATGATTCATCCACCATATTGTGGGACCTCGGCTAGTGTGCGTATATTTCATTGGTATTGTGCAGCATTGTGTATTTTTGTACTTTGGCCTGTTTACGTCCGTTTACTTGCATGGATGTATCATTCTTTTATGTGCTGGGATTAAGGGAAGAGTCATCACTTTAAGTAGCAGTGTCCCCACTGGAATATTGCTGGCACTATAATGTTGCTAAGGGAGCTTATTTAGAACCAAACCAAGGTTTATAGGAGTGGGATTCCATGCTGGCAAGGCTTGTTCAGTCTGAAGGACAGCTCGTAAACAATGACTGCAATGACGATCTGGGGAGAGTCACTGCAGAGAGGCCAACATGTAGCTGTTAAAGGTGTTAACAATACTATGTGGCAGAATATTTGTCTTTTATCTCATTTTGCATAGACTTTATACCAATGAGCTTTCATGGGAGAAAATCCCACTTTGTCAGATGCTTTGAAGATGGGTGAACTTACAGAATGGAATGAAAATAAATGGAAGGGGGTGTAAAACATAGGATCAGGTCATACAGTAACAGCAAATCAGAGCAGTTGTTAGGTTCAAACCATGGGAAGCCTGAAGTCAAATTACCTTTTGTAATGGGAAAAGAACCCATAGTCTCAATTAAGTCCTGCTTTCACAGAATTTAGCTTGCATATTAATTCGAGTTCAGCTGTTTCTCTTTAAAGTCTTGATGTCCCAGCCACATCTCTGACGACAGTCGTTAACAAATCATTTATCGAGTGATTAGAAAGATGGAAGTGCTCAGCAACTGGTTTCTTTGTTCTGTGATTTCTGATATCAGCTCTGTGTTCATTTATCCTTTTTTGCAGCGATTGTCCTGTTTGTCCAATGTATAAGGTGTTGAGGCATTTCTTGCACGTGACGGCATAGACCACATTAGTAGATGAGCAGGTAATGAGCCTTTGATGGAGTAGCAGGTTTGATGCCACACAACTCCTTGGTTTTTTTGCTGGACTAGACTAACACGGCTATCCCTTGGGAAATTTATACCAATGTCTTGTCTTGTCTTTCCTTCTGTAAATCTTCAAGTATTGTCTAGTATTTAGGCTTATTCCTGCATCCAGTGCAGTCAGTGTCAAAAAACCCCTCATTTGCTTCACATATAATTTGGTGCATAGTGCATGTGTTTGTAGTTTGCTGGTAAGTGTTAATTTAAGCGCATACAACGCTGTTCACACAGAGATCTGGCTGGGATTCATGCATGCATATTTGATAAACCAGAATGTGTGCTCATATTTTCATAATTGAATTGGTCTACTTTGGATATTTCTGATACTCCTTCTCTATAGTATATATAAGCCCTGTCGATGTCTGCTAGTGGCTAGAGAGAATCTGCCATTCAAGAGCACATTAAATAATTTATTCTGCAAAATGAGAGCAGGAGGGAATGAAACAAGCAATTGGAACTAGCCAAGAAATATTTCTCAGTAGTTGGAAATTGAGAAAACATTTATCCCAGTTAAACCATTGGATTATTTGAAGGGTCATTCTGGGAAAATCCATTTGACATTCACATCATGTTACCCCTCCATTCTCTCTCCAGTGAATGAGACACACATTCCTGTTTACACATCTATTCCCAGCACACGGAAAATAGAACATGAGTCTCTTCGAATACCAACAGCAGCTGCCTATCATGAAATGCTAATCAATACCAATGACTTTGTTTATATGCAGTGGTATAAAAGTGAAGCCAAAATTAATCAAACTGGTGCAACATGTGCCCATTTTTTAATGCTGTCCATTTCGGATTTGATAGTGACATGGAGGCCAGACGTGAGGTTATACTACAGTCTCTTTCCTTTCTCCAAAAGTATTTTCCTTGGTGGTTGTTTGTTTGTTTGTTTATTGTTTAAATCCAAGGGTATAATAGATATTCAGGGGAAAGTTTCACATTATCTGTCCTTGCCTATTCATTGACCTGAAAAAAGTCTTTTGGGAACAAGCCAGTGAGTTCTTCAGCGTAAGGATGTGTACCTACACGCTCACTGTAGGAGTGAGTCAGTTGAGAGTGTATTGTGACATGAAAGAGTCCACATGGCTAGCAACCAGTAATCAAACATCAGAGGTGGGAGGACATGAAGAAATGTAGAGAGGAAAGAGGGAGCCGGAAGGAAGAAGAGGAGGAAAGAAGAGTCCCAGTGGAGATTGTGGAAATGAATGGAGGAATTCAGGAGAGGTGTATGGAGCAAGAAGGGGAAGCTTGGGAGGCAGTCATGGAGCAGGCTGGGGGAATCCAGGGGGAGATCATGGAGCTGGATGGAACAACCTGGGAGGAAGGCATAGAACAGGCTGGGAAAGCCCAAGAGAAGGTCATGGAATTGGAGGGAAAAGCCTGCATGCCTGTCACAGAACAGGCTGGGGAAGCCTGAGGGAAGATCATGGAGTTGGATGGAAGAAACTGGGCAGACGTCACAGAGCAGGCTGGAGGAGACAAAGGAAAGATGATGGAGCTGGATGGAGGAGAAGTCCAAGCAGAAGCCTCTGAGCTGGATGGAGCAGTTCAGGCTGTGGTCACAGAGCAGGCTGGGGGTGGCCAGGAAGTGGGCATGAAGCTGGTGAAGGAGCTGTTGGCAGTGGTTGCCACTTCAGCTGCTCACCATGAAGACAAGATGGAACTGGAGTTTATGATTGGGGGGTAAAACGTACACCTGGCAGGGGAACTGCAGAGTCAGCACAGTGAAAGATTTCCAGCAGGAAGTGTTTGCTGGGTTTCCTATTCCATGGAGCTAGCACAGTGGCCTGTAGTCAAGCAACCAGCAGCAGGACTGAGAGAAGCCTGTCACTCTGTGAGCTTGACTGCTCCAGCCACCATGACAGAATCTATTCACAGTTTATCTTCTTCCTGTGCAGAGCTCCCTCCTTGATGCATTGGGTAGGACTAGACTGATTGCTAGAGATGCTACAACAGCTGACAAGCTGTATCTGTTATTTTCCAGTGGCACTGGTTGGGGTGGTTGTGCAAGCAGACACAGACACAGAGCTGGGCCATAACCAGGAGGTGCAGGCACTACAGTGGCTGAAGTACCTGCTGGACGGAGTCTTCTGTAGTGACCTGCGGTTGGGCCATGAGGGGACAGAGCAAGAAGTGCAGGTTCAGGTGGCCATCTACCAGTCTGGCTGGCCCTAGCAAGCTTTAGGAGTTACCAGAGCAGCCTGCCAGGCAATATGAGCAGCCCTGAAATTCTGAGCAAGAGCCATGTGAGGGTGCTCCAGGATTACAGTGGGTAGGTGTAAGCATAAGAAGCTGGCACACAAGTGCTAGATATGGGAGTTGGATGTAGAGGAAGAAAGTTGGGGGCAGGAGGTAAAGGAATGGAACAGAGATGTAATAACAGAAATATGGCATTCTGGGGGAATGGTCGATACAGTATGCAGGAGTTGTAAATGGGGGAAACAGGAGGCAGTTTGGGCAGGTGGGGAGGAATACATTAGAACTGGGAAATGGACATTGTTGCTGGCCATGGGCAAGGCAGGAGAGGCAGGAGATGGAACATGAATGCTTGTGACTTCCTCTCTGCATGCTGCTTTCATCCAAGAACAGGACAGAAGGAATGGGAAACACTCACTGCACTTAGAATTTGGCCCCAAATGACATGGAAACCACCAGCCAGAGGTTGTTTTGTATATTTTGAGAGGGAACCTTAAATTTATGCTTTAAAATTAATGAAGCTTTGCACCTGAATACTAAAAATACATACTGCCTGTTTGACCACACAGCATGCAGGGGCTTCACTGTCACGCATTATATTTGGCATATTTTAGTATATTTAGAGGACAAATGGATGTTATCAGTCATAACTAGAGTATTTAAGGATGGCATCCACAACTAATATGTCTTCTATGGTTAAAACTGAACTGCCTCAAGTCTGCAATTAGCTCTTTTGTTTAATTACAGAGCACAATTTATCAGCTGATCATTTCAGTTTACCATGTCCTGTAGCTTGGCAAATATATTTTTCACACCTTTTAAAAAAAGCATAGAAAAAAACTAGCAAATTCAGCCTGTTCATCCTGTTTTTCACAACTTTTAGGCTTATGACCCAGTTGTGGTTTCTCTTTCAGGAGCCTCTCTCTATTCTAAATAGGCTACTGTTTAGCTGTTTTAGAACAGTGAGACCTTCATCCATAATACTAGTAGTTGTGACCAATGTGAAATCCAGTTTCAAAGCACGGTATTGTATGGTACAATATTTAACCAGCAGAAGGGCTATGGTATTGCAAACTCAGGTGCAACAGTGACTGCTGGAAAATATTAAAATGTAGAAAATCTCAATCCAAAACATTAACATTTGTCAAACTACAGCATGTCCACATGTGACAAATTTTGGCTTATACCACCTAACTTGAACATACCCATTTCCCTCCCATTGATAAAATCAGGACATACAACCATGTTATCATGAAATTTTGAACCACATTTTGATAATGTTGAAAGCAGATAGGGTTTTTGTGGGTGTGTATGTATCAGACAAATTCTCAGTACCCTAAGTGTTGCATTGATTTGAATATGAAACATTATCAAGATACATTTCACCAATCTCAGTATACTGCTTTACTAATGTCATATTCATTAGTGAAATATATGTTCACTATAGTCTGTCTTAGGACTCAAACTCCCATTTAGTCCTCAGTGAATTTGAGAGAGAGTTTCAGGTTGATGACACAACATTTAACATACACAGAAATGCACAGATCATCTTGGTTGCCCAGAGGGAAAGGCCACTTACCTTCACTCCTTCCGCCAAGGCTAGGAAGTGGAAGGCAGAGTTTCTAGTACTGGCTCAACCCATCAGCAACACTTTGTGATCTGCTGCACACGGCTTTCTGTACCTGGGACCCTCCACTTCCTTGACTCCTCCTTCCCATTGTGCCAGGCACCCCTCTCTGCACTAGGGCCATGTGTGAAGTCAGGATTGAGGGACAAGCCCTCAGGCTCTCCCACACAGCTTCTCCATGTGTGCAGCCCCAGGGAGGGGGGACCACACACCACTGGATTGGAGGAGTTTCTCTCAACCTGCCAGTTCCTCCTGCATGTGCCAAAACCCTATGACTTGCAATCAGTTCATGAGAGTCTGCAATACTGCCTTCTGACCACTTTGCAGAAGACTCTTATTCCACAGAACTGGCTCCAGGCTGGAGGATCTGCTATCCAATCCCCCCATCACCATCCACTTAACCCCTCTGCATCTCACATCCTCTTTTAACCCTAAATCTGCCTCTTGCTTCCCCCACTGCCCTGTTCCTTTCCTCACTCCTCCCAGTCACTGTCTCTGCTGAGCCTCAAAGTCTTTGTGTCCTGTCTGGTCCACTGAATCATAGAGTGGTAACTAGTTTGCCTGTGGACATACCTGTCATTTAACAGCAAACAGTGGAAAGTGGTTGCCAATTTTATTAAGGTGGCTGCACTTCCACTCCCAAATAGACTGATGGGGATCAGTGGCAAACTTGCTGACTTCAGGCCCATCAACAATAATAGGAGAAGGTCAATTTCACTTGAATCCCTTAAGTGCTACTTTAGAACAAATATTTATGCTAGGTGCTGTACAAATACATAAGAAGAGCCATTCCCAGATGCTGGAGCTTACCATTTAACTATAGACAAAGGTGAAAGGGGAAACGGGCACTCAGAGGTGAAATGATTTACCCACAATCATTCAAAAGGTCAGCGAGAGAACCCGAACTAGAACCCAGGTCTGATCCCCTAACCAGTGAGCATACTATTTTGGTGCTCTTCCTTTCGATTTTCTCTTTGGGAATAGTTCCTGTTTCTTGGTAATTAAATGCTAGTGGTTGTCCATCTGCACCAATAAGGTAAAATACGTAAGTAGGCTGAGCACATGAGGGAAGCTGTGTGCGCGCTGAGGACAGACTTGCCCTGCCATTGAATCCAGACTTCATGTAAACAACCCAGTAAACAATTCACCAAGAACATTAAAAAAAAAAAAGTTTAAACTTTGGTCACAAACTACACTAGTAAAACACTTTTATGAACAAAACAAGCAAGGAGTCCTGTGGCACTTTTAAAGACTAACAAATTTATTTATTGCATGAGCTTTTGTGGGAGAAAATCCCACTCTGTCAAACACCTTTAAGTTACTGTGAATAAGGCATTCTACTACAGTAGCTCATGATGATCTGGCACTTTTACCTGCCATTTACAAGACTAACTTAGAACTTACATAACTTATTCCAGGTGCTCTGCACCTCTGTGAGTTGATGAAAACCATCACTTCCCATTAAGTTGATGTTAATAGAAATTCCAGGTGCTCAGCATTTCTCAGGATTAGCCCTTCAAAATGGTCTTGAGTCAGCACTGGCAGAGTTGTAATGCTAACCCTACTTCTGTAAATGGGAGTTTTGCTGTTAATGTCATTTTTAACTTAAAAATTTTGGAGCAAATTGCACTGAGTCTGATTCTTCACATAGTTTTGTTATAAACATTACTTTTATTAATATGTAGAAATTTCCTTTAAGATGCAGTCTCTTTTCTTTACAGCTGCTGTATGTATTATGATTGAAGATTGCAAGTGTCACTGGAAAATCAATTTAGGATTTTGTCCCAGTTGTCTAGTTGTTACAAAACAAAACCACACACATTTTAAATATTTGCATGGTGACATTACATTAATATCTAATGCTAATTAAACAGTTACTGAAACAGCTTCATAGCCAAAGTGTGCTACAGAAATACATAGAGAACAGAATAGCGGAGTGAATCAGTAAAGGACTAGAGTATGATATGTTTTGAATTACAGCAACTAATCTGTGCCATTTGTAAGATGTCTAAGTACCAGAGCTTTCTCTGGGCCTGTAAATTGTGAGTGAGCCCAGTTTGCAATGTTTATGTTTTCAGAGTGCCCTCCCCCCCAACAATATCCCTTTATTGGATTTGCCTTTGCAACTGAAATAAACTGTAGAGATCTTAGGAGCATTTCCCCCTGTTTAGGATACAGTTACCGTGGTCCAAAAAAGCTTTATTTCATTCTTGTCTGCTGGATTTTAAGCCAAAAACAGCCATACTGGATCAGACTAGTAGTCGGTCCAACCCAGCATCCTAGCTTCCAACAGTAGCCACCAATACCAGTTAACAGTAGCCACCAATACCAGTTACCTCAAGGGGGGGGGGGGGGGGACAAAAAAACCCCACACACATATCCCCCCCCCCCGGGGTAACAACCAAGTGATATCTCCCCCCCCCCCCCCCATCCATCCCCAGCTTCTGGCAGCTAGAGGGTAGGGATGCATCCCTGTCCATCTTGGGTAATAGTCATTGATGGAGCTACCCTCCGCATCACACCGAGGAATCAGTTGGGACTTACCATTATGTCTGTAGAGGGTTAGAGAAGATGCATAGGTGGTAGTGCTTAACTATTCTACAAGTTTACGTGTTCTTGAGGACAGTCATGATTGCCCGAGTAACTCATATTTCACTTATGCACCCCCTGATTTGGGCTGGATTCAACTGCCATTGAAATCAGTGGAAAGACTCCACCGAGAGTGAGAGCAGACTGTTAGCAAGGCTGAGACTTTTTGCAGAGATTATAAACTATACAGAAGTCTTTGGTAACAATTTTTTAAAAAAAGATAAACATATTTGCATAAGTTAGTTACCAAACTCAATGTTTCTTTGACCCTTTAAATTGCTGGTTGGGTAAGCAAAATCAGGTGGCACTAATTTACATACACAAATGACTGAATAGCTGAAGCTTTATTTACTCGTTGATATAAAACAAGATCAAACCATTTTAGCCTATTCAACCCATGCAAAAAAAAAATTAAAAATTATTCACAAGCCTGTAAGTCTTAGAAATTGGTGGCCAAGAGACCAATAAGTTAATTTACAAGGTGACAAATTCCAACTATCAGGAGGTAGTAATAAACTGATCTGAGGGAATGAAAAGGGTGATGAGCATGCATCAGTTCAAGCAGGCTGAAAGAAAGGGTCTTCGTTTGTTTGTCCCCTTGAATGACCTGTGTTGCCTGGCAAACTTTGCTTAATGAGTGTGCAAATGGAAACTACTTGAAAATTAATATAAAGTATGATCAGATAGATGTTCCATTTCTGAATGGCTTATAAAGAGTAATAAATGTTTAACAGATGATATGGACTTCTGCATTTTAGGTGGTAATAAGTGCATCAGTCAAAACTAATAAAATAACCAATGGCAAATACTGCAACTGCATACATGATCGTTGGGGGCTATAATGTATTATTGTAGACAATCCTTGATCCACAACTCCAAGCAGGAATGATAGGAAGCTGTGGGATAATATTCCAGTAAAGGGTTAATTGAGCTAACAATTTATAAATGGAACCTGTATACCAGTAATCCCTAGAAGCACTGACCAAAATGGGCAGCCCTGAGAGATGAAGTATTTCATGGATTTCTGTTTTAAAGCTTTAGCTTGCTTCTTGTGAGCAGAAACTATAGTTGGTGGAGGGAGAGGTTGGCCTTATGGAAGGTGCCAGTCTGGTCCAGTGGTCACTGAATACTCACTAGCACTTTGCACTAGAGATAGAACATTAACTCCAGGATCTTTATCCATATAAGTGTACTTTAACTACCTGCAGTCCAGTAACTGAATATTCTGTACCTCTTCTCACCTATTATGCATATTCACTCTTAAGGTTAGAAAGAGCTGCCTAGTTTCAACCCCCAGGTGGCTCTATATATGGATTTAAGTGTTCTATATTTTAACCATATGAGAGAAGGTCAGTTATGTAATTTGTGTATTTTAAAAGTTGCACAATTTATTCATGGGGCTGATCTTCAAAGGCACTTAAGAGATTTGGACACAGCTCCTACTAATTTTATTTGGGACTGAATATCCAAATCCTTTATATGGCTTGTGAGAGGATGACATTTACCACAAGGCAGCCTTCCCCCCTTACAAGGCCACACGAGTACCCTGGCCACTAGGAGTGCATTCCTTGCAGCATGACAAGTAATGTATATGGGAAGAGGACATGGAGAGTATTCTTCCCCTGTGGAGAACTCAGTTCTACACAATCTCACTGAGCAACAAGATAGCATTAAAGCCAGGCTCAGGCATCATGTGATAAAGGCAAAATAAAGTTAATCACTTAGAGTTGCTAAGTTCCAACTCTGAACAAGGAACTAGAGAGTGGGGAAAAAGCCCACACCCCAGTATTACTACTAAAGCCAGTCTGAGACTTTCCCATGCCCTTCCTGCACATCTACCTTCCCACTGTAGGTTACAGAAAGTAATGCATAACCTCACCTCTTTATTTTTTTACAAAAAGTTCTAAAACAATTCAATACGAAGCAGCAAGGTACAGATCCAGATGAGTCACTGGATTCATCATTTGTTTAGCTCTGGTTATCATGTGTCCTGGATTAGGGTCTTGTCCAGTTGTTCTCCTTACATTAGTAAATCCCCAAACGCAGATTACCATTCAATTGGTGTAAGATTTTCTTAACAGGAATCTCTCTCCCTTCACCAAAACAAACAAGGAGTCCTGTGGTACTTAAAGACTAACAAATTTATTCATTGAAAAGCTTCCTACTTCATAAAATGCTTCGCTTAGCTTCTAAATTGTCTGACAAAGTGGGATTTTTCTCCCAAGAAAGCTCTGCAGTAAATACATTGTTAGTTTTTAAGTGCCACAGGACTCCTTGTTTGTTTTGCTGAACTAGACTAACATGGCTATCTGTTCGGAACATCCCTTCACCAAGGGTACGATGCACTTTGCTACTAGGATCACGCACCAATTCAAATAAGCATGGAGCTAGCTGACGATGCTACTTGTTTTCTTTGCATAAAAGTCCCTTGATGGATCTGAAATACACCACAGCAGAACCGTAACTATGGTGGGGTGAGCAGGGCTGTGCTCTGGGCACGCCAGAGCGGCTCCATTAAATGGTGCATTCCCCACTGCTTGCTCCAGGTGCCAGCTGTTGTAAGGGGGAGCCTTCTGATGCGCCAGATCCTTTAGTTACAGCTTTGCACCACAGAAGCTTAGGCTGAGGCTGTGACCTGCCGTCACCCCACCCCCTTTTACAAATCCTTTTCAAAGCTCTCTCTTTGCAATATAAAGCAGCTGCTCTAGCCACAAGGAAAAGGTTTACTACTTTTTGAAAAATGAAACCCTACTGTTTCAGCAGTCCTCAGCAGGAGCCTTTCTGAATTACACTCGACCCAAAAGGAGTCATTCTGATGTTCTAACTTCACCAGTGAATAACTTTTCACATTTGTTTTTCCAGTTCCCAGAATTGGTCTTACAGACAACACCTCACAAAGACCTTTCAAATAAGCCTTGCACAACAATTCTAGGACATTTTTGTGGTAGTTGTAGTGAACAAAGTATTAGGAGAATTTTCAGAACACAACACCTAAAGCCCTCTTTAGAAACTGTTCTGTTGAAACACCTCAAATTTTGGCAGTGTCTGTCCTCTTGTCTTAGAGAGCACATACTTCAAATGTTCTATAAGTGACCTATTCTTAACATAAAAATCTGACAAATAGGAATCAAGTCTCAAATTTAACTGTGGAGAGGTTATCGCTTCCTCTTAAATCCAGGGACAAGGCAATTTTTATTTTTAAAAGTTCTTTTAGAAGAACAGGCATACATATTTTCTTGGAGCAACCTTTTTCTTACCCTTTGGAATGCATCAGAGATTAAACACACAAAATGTGTTAATTTCTACTAAATTAGTAGAAATTCCTTTTCTATAGCACCAACTTTTCCATAAGTATGCAGGTTTCAGAATACAAAACTGTACCAACCATATTATTTTAATTTACGTTATAGTATATACATTAACACTCAAAAATGTGATGAAAAACAAATACACATCATGAGATACAGACTGCAAAATTAAATTAAAAGCAGAGATTTTACAGTTTCAGATGAACATAACTACAATAAGTGCATAGGCCAAAACATTTCATACTATTTGAGTAGCATAGTAAAAGGGGAGGGGGGGGAAATGTACATTTTAGAATGATACTGCGAGACTATATTCTCAATACAACACCACATGCATCTTGCTGTGTCTTAAATACTTTTTGGCCCATTATTACTAAACATTTTTTCCTATGTTGAATAATGTATTTCACCACAGAACCCTTATCCATAGAATGACATATTAATTACAGGGCAATATTTCTTCTCTAGTTTATAGTTATTTCAAAGGATAGGAATTATTTTCTCCATTTTAAAAGATTTCAAGTAAATGCTTGGGGAATATCTGTTTGCCTCCTGAAGAAGACAATTTCCATTAATTTTAAGGGAATAACACGGGCACCAAGAACAGAAAACACTCTTCCATTCTATTCATCCAAAATCCTTGCAAACATGAGTACCAGTTATGAGAACAACATGAAATTGACTTTCAAAATGTCAGTCACAAGAGCCTTGTCAGTCAGTTTGTGGTCAGGTGTTCCATTCTTTACCAAAGATGAAGATATACTATTCTTCCGTCTCCTGATGGTCTTGTATTAAATACTCATCTCTTATCAAGTCAATGGACTTTTGACAGTCATGCTCTGGATATTCACAATTAATATGACCAGAGAGGTGAAGGGAAAAGTTTACAGGAAAGAAAACAGAACAGTTCTGTGACCATAGTGGCCTTAAGGCAGAAAAAGAGGATTAGACATTTGCCACTAAAAATAAAACAATAAGACAATTTTGGCCAGTTGACAGTCCCAGGAAATCCAGGAAAATTAAATGACCCCTAAAATGCATTTGCAGCTATGAATAATCAGATTTTGCCCCTCATGAACTATGAGAACAGGACAGGCATAGAAAGATTAAAGATGAAGTCTTCCCCCAACTTTTCTCTACAGCCTGAACCATGCAATAAAACAGGTCTACTGGCTATAATGACAGATTGGAGAATTTAATCCAATTTCAGACAGTGGGTCAGATTCTCAGCTAGTGTAAACTGGCATAGCTCCATTGAAATAAATGGTGCTAATTCAATTTACATTATCTGGGGATCTGGGCCTGATTACTTAATAGGATCCTTAAACCATATGGTATGTGGATTTTTTCCTTCCCTTTTTAAACATATTACATCTAAGGAACATCACATCACAGAGGGTGAAAATAAGGAAACAAAATGTAAGACGAATGTGTTTTGAAGCACATTTCAAAATCAAGTTTTATAAAATAGTGGTACAAGGGTTTGTGTTACAAGACAAAATGAACTATCCTAGATAATGTTCCCCAGAAGTTGTTCTCTTATGAAGACTTTGCCTAATTCCTCAGCAAATGGTATAAAATTTGTCAAGTAGGGCATTCTTCTTTGTTTAGTACATGCTCTTTATTTTTGGTCACAGGGACTAAATAAATGTATACCTTATGCCTTCAGAATTCTGTGCCCCAGGATCCTCAGCGTTCAGGTGAGCATTCTGCTCCTAATGCCATGTCACGAACACAGCCGTCGTCTCTGAGATCACATTTCATAACGCTCCCAAGCGTCATTATGGAGCAGGGAAAGAAACTCTTAAGAGGACAGTTTTTTCTTTAAACTAATGAGCTGCAGAAATTCTTGAAGTCTTAAAAACAGCAGCAAAAAAGATAAGAAAGGTCAGGGTGCTTCTGAAATTGAGACCTGAATGAAACTGATTAATAGAAAAAAAAAGTATTTAAGATATTAGGTGTTTTACCAGCTAGCTAGTATCACCAGTTTGCAATCAGGAACGTTCTGAGGGCTTTTCTATGCTTGAAATGCTACAGGGAAACAGTGGCACCACTATAGTGCTTCAGTGAGAGGCTAGGCTAGGTTGATGGAAGAATTCTGTCTACGCTGAGGGTTAGGATGGCCTACCCACACTGTTCAGGAACGTGGATTTTTCACTTCCCTGAATCACACCAGTTAAGCTGACAATTTTCTAGCAGAGAGCAGCCCTTACCAAGAGTATAACCTAATTTTCATGGAAACGTCACATGGAAAGGCAAACAGACTTTTGCAGATGAAGGGCCTACTTCTGTTCGCTCATACACTGCTGTGGTTTAAGAGTAACTCCACTGAAATCCATTGAGACTTACACCTGTGTAAAACGATATCAGAATGACTGGAAGCCCAAAGTCTCTACTAAGTTTGGCTCCTGCCCACAAAACGTTTCAGAGCCATGGTTGCATTTTTTATTGGCTTGTCCGATCATTATAGACCTAAAACCATGACCATCTGCAGCATGGAAGAGTTCAAAACATTCTGGACAGATGGAGCCTTTTATAAAACCAACACACCTCTGACTAAAGAAAAAATCAAATACAAATTTCCTATTGGTATGAGACATATTGCAACATTAATTGGACTTTAATGATCTGCACATGGTGTTCATAGATATAGGATTGTATAAAAAGTGTCAATCTTCATTCAAGTAAAACCTTAAGAAAAAAAGAATATGGAAGTTGTATTCTTAAACAAAAAGTCTTAGAAGCAACGTAACACAATCCTCTCTAATACCACACAGTTTTCCTTAAATTGAAGTATTTTAAAGATATATGACCTCACAACACATCAAAATTTCAAGTGGCTTTTTTGTTTTTCAACTGGTCCAGCCTAGGTCTGCAACCGGTACAGACATGAAAAATAGGAGGCAATCACAATTATTGTTCAGCAAATGTTGAGCATGCCTGTTATAAAATGACAATGCAAATAAGATATCCCCAAAATCGTTAACAAATATCGGCTACTGACCACTATGTGACTTAGATGGCTTTATATAAAAGAATATGGATAGAAAAAAAAAAAAAAAAAACAAACAAACCACAGAGGTCATCAAATACAAAGCTCTCTGCATGTGTCATAATTCTAACAGTGCCCCTAATATCCAGGCTTTTTATATATTTTCCACAAGATGTCAAACCACATACAGTTTGCATTTTGTTTAAATATTTTTTTATAAAATTAAGATTATATTGACAGTCTGTTCTTTACCCCATGAAGAAACTACTGATGCACTCCATATGCGCGTAGGTAGTCGGCACAGGAGATTCTGCAACTTTTTTGGAAAACAATATATTTCAAGAAAAAAAAAGAGCAGCAACAGCTTGTTTTGTCATTAAAACAAATGTACAGTTTCACAGTTGAAAAAAATTAGTTACATTGTTTTACAATTCAATACCTATTCACTAAGTCACCTTTTTCTAATGGTGTCATAATAAAACGCAAGGACTAATCCTGGATTCCTTGCTCTGATCAGACTCCTAAATTAGCTTCTATGCAAGTTTTGCTGGAGCAAGACTCTCCAATTCAGTCCAAGCACAAAATAAACTATTTTAGTGTTTGTACAGCTGGTATTCAGAACAAAGGGAACATTTTCAAACCTTTACAGTTAAATATTAACTGTAAAACAACAACAAAAACAATTTAGGAAAATTAAATTCCAGACAATCTCTTTCAGAAATCTACAGCTCAGTCACTTGTGTGTTCATCAGCTGCGAAGATCCTTCTTCTGTAACTGAGATAGTAGGTTTGATTCACATACACCAGTCTAAGTTAAGAGCAACCCCATTAAACCTGGAGGAATTGTATCAGTATAAAACAGGTGTAACAGAGCACAATGGGCTCAATATATTTAGAGTTAACTTTTTTCTTTACATTTTCTGGGAACCACTGTTTTAAGCTCCCTCCATTATCTTCTCATGCATCCATTTTTTCTTTTTTTGTTCAATTTGAAGTTACCCCAAGCAATATGATATCTAGGTGAACTGCTCCGTTTGCTGTCTTCTAACGAGCATGCAAGAACTCTTTCACAGTCTGGGAAGTGGTTGGTTGCAGTAACACTTGGTGATATAGGGCCTGATTCTTCACAACCCTGCAATTTGCACAAACACTACCATTCTGATATGGCAGCATTTAACGTAAAGTGCAAAATATCAAGATTCACGCCCATCAGATCCAATAAGCTTGAATGGATCTTTTAATTTGGATCCTAAAAGACGACACCTCTCTACTGAGCAATGCTGTTGTCTTACTACTATGTAAATCGTAAGGATAATCAACGCACTACTTAATATG
This sequence comes from Podocnemis expansa, assembly GCA_007922195.1. NCBI lineage: Eukaryota > Metazoa > Chordata > Testudines > Podocnemididae > Podocnemis > Podocnemis expansa. The sequence continues at coordinate 5,649,367 of ML682074.1, read as the reverse complement.
GCACTTGAGTAACATACACTTCTCTGTTAAATCATGAATTACAGGCGGGTTTCAGATTTGTATAATTTAAATCAAATTTCTTGCTGTAACTAATCCCCAATTTAGAAAACTCTAAAACATTAGAGAGGGTTGCCTGCGGATTAATATTAAATACACATAAGGGTAGTTACAACAACTACAACTAAGTAAAAACATTCACACTGGAGAAAAAGGGCATACAAATTCTGCTGGACTCCTCAAAAATGTTCAGTAGAGATAAGAGTAACTATTTCCCACTCAATTTTTGTATTTGTATTCTTCCATGAAGACAGTGTTTTTTAACCACAATTTAGTCACATATCTGAGTGTTCAATAACTGTAGGAATCAAATGACTACAAAATTAGAAGACCAAATAAATCTTGTCTTTACAATCCCCAGTTCACTGCTATCCATATTTTCTATAACTGTTTGCAAATCTTTACCATATTACAATTTACTAAATGAATCCAGCCACTCAATGCTTCATAAATACAGCCTGCACAAAAGTACAGTTTATTTATAAAGTTGTACTGCAAGATCAACTGTCAGCACATTTTGTATTACATCTGGTATTGCACTTTTGTTGCGTGGCACCTACATAAACGTACGTCAATTGGTGTGCGTGTGTGAGAGAATAAACCCCACTGCCTCAAACTCCTGAACTTTTTGGCTTTCACTCCAAATGCTGTGAATCTAGCAAGTTTAAAATGCTGGACTAAATGTCATCCTCAGAGTTCTGATTTAGAAAGTTGTCGTCATAAATAAATAAAATTTAAGAGAAGTGTTTTAGAACAACAAGTTCTGTCTTCAGCTGTGCATAAGAAGAATTTAAAAACCTCTGGTTATCTTGAGAGTTGCAAAAACTGATGCCCAGCCATTAGATTTTTCTTTCATTCACTCATTCTCACATACAGAGAGTAAGAGCGTGCGTAAGAAAGTGAGAGTGCATATGCAAGAGCATGCAGGCTATAAAATGCTTGGCAGCTCCACATGCTATGAGCTATCCAAAGTATTTGCTATAAGTAATTGGTGATCATTTTGAAAACCCAAACAGTTATTTCTCATGTGTTATTTACAGGAAATAAGTAGCTACATTCAAAGGAGCAGGAAAGAAAGAACAGATAATGAGAGAAAAGGTGGACCTGGAGGTTGAGGGTTTAACCATATATTTCTTGAACAACCAGCATATCACTTAATAATATTAAGAATATTGCCTGAGGTGTTTTTTTTTTTTTTTTTTTTTTAAAGAGACTTGGGCCAAATTCACCTCTGACATAAGTGGATACATAGTTCAATGGTATTGGTACCCTCTCTTTCACCAGAGTTGAATTTGGTCCTACAAGTATAGCTGGACATCACCAGTGACATTATGGACAACAGGAGTCTTGGACAGATAGAACTGGGCTGTAAAATTAAATGAATGAATATGGGACAAATCATGTAAATAAAGAAAATATATTAATAGTTCCTATTATATAAATAGTCTTTATAAAAATAATATTTTAATAACTTTAATAACTAACCTTTCTGTAGGCTCTGGAAAACAGGCATGAAAAATTCTATTGTGTTCAAGTTAGATTAAATCAAGCTCCAAAGAGAACACTAGGATGTTTTGTCACACTAAACCCAATCCTGTCTGTTCCATTTCTAAGTTTGTCAGTCATCTGGGTGGGGACCAGAGTTCCTCTGTGAAGCTGAACATTTCATCTTTACAAATACTGTTATGGAGAATACCACTGATAGTAGGCCTATTTCCTACTTCTTTCAAAATTGTGCAGATGACACAGACCCAGAAGTCAAAGGTTCAAATAAAACCAAAATATATTATGCCTCTGACTAAATTTAAAGGCACTGTCCCCGCTATTGATCCTTGAGCTGAACGCTCCTTTAATTCAACACTATACCTATCTAAAAAGCCATGAACACACTCTTCTTTCAACTCTTTGCAACCCTAAATGATCTCTGAAGTTACACGAGACCTGTGGCAATAATGCTAGACTATTTTTAATGGCTAGCATGATTTTCCTTTTCCCAAAGTGTCCAAATCAAAAGCAAATAAAAACACACTGCCAATCTTACAACTGTACCTGCTGGGGCGTAAGGCATAACGACACATTACACTGAAGCTTAATTTTGAATTGTACAGTTTTAGTGCTATCTGAAACCCTGTTTTGTTTTGTTTTTTTACATTATTTTTGAAAGATTTATGAATACTTCCTCTCTGCTCTTGCGGTAAAATTCTAATGCCGTCTGTGGTTTGTGCAATTCCTATGCAACCAGTCTTTGCTGCTGACACATATCAACAGTGCAGTATAGCACCCATAAAATAATGGGCTATCAGTTCTGTTTTTTAATCTTCTTCCCTTTTATTTCAGTTCAATGCATGTTGCTTTATTGTGTGGAAGATCCAGTCCATTTTTGTTGTCCAGCCACCATGATGAGCATCATTCATCTGCTTCATGAAATATTCTAGAGCTTCTTGTTCACTTTTGTCCAGTGCAAGTGTCTTTCGAATGTATGCAATATCATCAAAAGACTGTAATTCTGGCATTCCTGAGCCAAGCATCATGGAGAAGAGATTTATGAAAAGGTTGGCATGCTGCCGAATTGCTAAGTAAGCCTTGTAACACATCTCCTGAAACCTTCAAAAGAAAGTCAAGAATTGGTTGAGTCAAGATAGGTTCTATTGGTTCCACAACAACTTTCATTTTTTGGAGGAAGGTGAGAGACAAATTGGCCACTACAGAAGTTCAAGGGGCCAACTCTGAGTTTTTTGTTTTTTTTTTAAATATAATGTAAATGTCTCACTGGCACTGGATAATTTTCTTTATTTGTATTGTCTCCCTAAATTTCCTCCATTTAGATTAGGTTAATTTCCAAGTGATTTAACACTGCCTAATTGGTATAACTGATCAACTGGAGACAGGCCTTCCATTCTAAATCCCTATTTTCAGTTAACAAGCTTTCAAAAGTGGAATTGATCAGAAAAGTTTACAGAAATCCACTGAGTCATTTTAGTTACACAAATTTAAGAAAAAAATATGTGTAAGCATTAAAATAAAGTTGTTCATGAGCAGTAAGATTTACAAAGGTTGGTAATAGTTTTACTATGTTTGTAAAATTTTTTTTTTCAAAAAAACAAGTAACTGTAAGTGGTTATAGAAGTGTCTGATCTAGCAAAGTTAGTCAGAGTAGAGAAAGCTCAGCATTTTGAAGGATCAGGCTCACAGGACTGGAGTGCCAAGGTACCATAAAGATCTAAGCTGCGTGGACAATTTGAGATACAGATTGGTGTTCCACAACTGAAGTAATATAAAACTGGATGCCTGCATTATCTTCAATACATGAAGCTCTACATGTACCTAAACAACAGCGTTTCCCAGCCAGTGTGCCATGGCACATGGGTGTGCCTTCAGGACTAACCAGGTGCGCCATGGAATTTTTTGAAAAACCACTCAGAGTTCTGGATTGGCTCATGGATGTTCATGAGTTCATCTGGACACTATATGGTGGTGTGCCTCAGAATAATTAAAGGTATCAACATGTGCCACAGCAGAGAAAAGGTTGGGAACCACTGCTATACAAGGTCTAATAGCACATAAGATTGATTCAGGTGAAAGGTCAGAATATTTATAGTACTTGATTATATCGAAAATATTTTGCTGCAAGACAGAGCCAAATATATACAAAAATGATCAAATATTTTCATTTATGTGAAATAATTGCTCACATAAAGAAAGGCTTACCTTTCAAATTCCCTTGTTTTGGTACATTCTTGGGCTCCTTTACTGATCACTATTAAGAAATCTTGCGTTAAGACAAATGGAACACGCTCTCGTTTGTAACCAAATTTTTTCTTCTTGTGATCCAAAAAGTGTCCAAAATCAATGTGAAACAGCTTTACAGAAGGAGAAAATAGTTATATTTTAAAATTATTTTGTTTAGACAGCTTTCACAATAACATTATTTCATCTAGTTTTTGCTTGGATTTGTGATCCAAACACTATACCATACAGGTATATAAGCAAATGAAAGATGATCTTTTATGTAATTGAGTATCTGTACAGAAATGTTTTTGCAAAATAGCAACTTACTTGTCCATCATCTTTCACCATGATGTTACTATTGTGACGATCACCAATTCCCAATATGAAGGTTGCAACACAATAGCCAGCGCACGAGCGTGTAAACAAATCAATAGCTGCATCATACCTGTTGAAAAACACAAGAGGTGTTATTCTTCTGAAATTTAACGCCATGGAAGTACAGAAACAACATGCATGTAAGGAAGGACTGGATATACGTGTATACTAACTCAATGAAGCCAACTCCAAGAAAAGCTTTTTGGATTTTATCATTGAACTAAATCAAAAAAGCCAGAAAGAGATTCAGCAATCTTAGGGTATAACAATATCTGTAAGAAGATCATAAAATAAACTCATCATTACAGCAGCTTGCTTAAAGACATCAAAATTTTCACTTTCATTAGCTACCAATGCAAATTTAAATCATATATTTGTGCAAGTGCATCTTAAATTGCTATTTATTTTTGCCAACTCTTGCATTGTTGCAAGGATATTACCACACAACATCTCTATCAACCTCGAGATGAGAGCTATGGGTAGCACAAGCACGGGGGTGGAATATCATTGACTTAAGTTTCTCATTTCAAGAAGAATAGGGGCAATAAATATTAGTTTTGAGGCTTCCATAAAAAAGCCCCAAAACAAAACAAAGAATGGGTGAATTAAAAAGGAAAATGAAGTAAAAACTCACATTTCTCCTTTGTTCTTGTCCTTGAGCCACTGATGTAATGTGTGACTGTTGAACTGCAAGGCGCCCTTCAGACCACCTTTGCACTGAATCTGCATAATTGTGTGAGAGCTTCTCACCACCTCAATTAGTCCTACGCAATCACCAATAGACAAACAGCCATAAGGCAACATCCTGGAAGGGGAGGGAAAAAGAATGAGAAAAAGCATGTTTTCAGACAGCAAGCATTTTAACAATACAAAACATGCATGTTCTGTTTAGTAACCTTAGTAAGATCAATATCATCCATTACTGGCTTTAGTTCATGGGGTCTACTGAAAATCTATTTGAAAGCCACACAGTTGTATCACAGAAGTGTTGTGGGAAAAGTGCGCAAGAATATTATGGTATAATAACGTGCCTGACACTATGACTTCTGTATCTGGCAACATATCTGCTAGATTTTTATTGGGAAAAGACTTAAGCTGAAAATTACCAACCGCTTGAATGTTAAAAGAAATCACAAATAGAACTTTCAAAGCATAGGCAGATTTAACAAGATACATTTCAGTACAGATCTGCAGACTTTAATGCTCAGGACAGTACAGTCTCCAGACTTTAAGACGAGGAACATTCAACACATCCAATGCTACTATAAAATACATAATACAGACTAATGCTTAAGAAAGGCCTATGTGGAATTTTAAAAGTTAATTTTCAGAGCTATTATCTGACAATAGCATAAGATTGTAATAAACCCTCAAACAGCAGCAATGCTGGTCGCAAGCCAGTCTTACTGATAGCCATCCCTGGAACTGAACTGAGATGACCAAAATGATTTTCACATAAGTCATTGATCAGTTTAGACCCTAATATTCTAGACATCTTGAAGTGATAAAAGTGACAATATAACATACAAATTATTTAAAGGAAGCATGTTTCCCTATTGTCTTTATTATTCATGGGAATGGAAAGGAACCGCCTGTTTTAATTAGGTTAAACAGAAAACATTATACTTGAGAATACACTCTGTTGCTTACCGAAGATCAAGACCCTGATTTTGCCAGATGTTTTCCATAATTCGAATGATCTGAAGTGTCAGCATATCCTGACGTAAATCTGAAATGTTCAGGTTCATACAGATATGGATTTTGTAAGATCAGAAGGAAAGCTTTTTGTAACCTGCCATTTTGAGTTCCCCCCTCCCAATACATTTTGAAGCGAGATAGCAGGATGTGTATTTTACTAAAAATGTTCTCTAAAATACATTGCCTCATTATGCAAAAGTCAAGAACAACCTTTAAAGTTTAGGAATTAGTGCAAAAGTGTTGAGTCAGTTTCAAGACAGATTACTAATATATAACTTTTAAAACAGTCTGATCAATAACAGATAATAATGTTTGTCTACTTTAGAAGTGACAGCAAATATTCTAAAGCTTTTTAAAATTTGATAAGTATTATTATACTTAAATAATATGTTAATCACAGAGTGACACTACAAAAATAAGAAATCAGTTTCAATACCATGGAAAGTCTAGTGCATATGAGTCATGGTCTAAAAAGGAAAAACAAATTCAAAATATTGTTTTAAGAGACAACAAGTGTTGGCATACAGAGTCTACCAGCATAGCTACAAAAATTTTGTGCATATGTTTGTCTGAACCTATTTTTTATATGCCTGTTTCTTAAGAAACTCAAATTAGTGAGGTCAAACAATGTATGTTTATTTATTTAACATGCATTCCACAATTACTAAGAAAAAACCTGTGTCAACACAATACGAGTCTAGAGGTCTATATGTATGAACACACATGCATTGTGTCCTCACCATCTCCATTTTTAAAGATGATCTCATTGTTCTGAAATAACAGTTCAGACATAATATCTGGGTTTTCCCAGTTCAACCACAGTGGCCTTTTTGCAGAAGACATAATCCTGCACTCCTCAAGCCTAGAAAAAGACAGGAGATTTCCTTTAAGTAATTGAATGGTGTTTTGGTAATATTCTTCCTGTCTCTACCTTTCCCTCCTACAACACTGATATGGCAGAGATGGTTAGTTAACTGGAGAAATGCGCTTGCTTGTTCTGCCAGATGTGGATCCTCAGGACGCATCACTTCTTGCCAAATAATACAGTTCCTTGGGAGGACGCGGGGGGGGGGGGAATTGAACTCCCCCTTATTATTTAGTGGTCCCTTAGAGTTGTTTTACTGATGCTCCTGGCTTACTGTTAAAAAAGAATCCACCTATGCAATTTTCTTAGTACTGTTGCAAATTTTAAAATATTTTCCAAGATGCACTAATTACAGAAAAATGACACACTTAACTATCTTGACACATTCCAGAAGGGAAGACCATACCTGAGATTTCCCAGCTGATGAGCAGGGTTCAGTGGAGAGATAAAACCTTGTAAAGCATCCATGAAATCTGGCCGCCTCATTTGTTCAACAAGAAACTTCATCTGCACCTGAAGGGCAATCACATTTAATTTGAGAGCCTTTTGATTACGTGAGAAAGATGTGTATACTGGGTTTCAATTTTGGTTCAAACTGTAGTTTTGTGTAATTAAAGTATCAAAGAAAACAAAAAAACCCGAACAAAATAAATCCCACAGGAGCACCAGAACGGAAGCATTATTTTTACATCACCTCTGTTTTAGGATGTATATTCTATATAAATGACACATGCAACTAACAACAACAATGGGTACAGTACAAATATTCCCACCACCCATTAAGGAATTCTGTTATCTTTCTACTGGATCAAACAATACCATGCTGTTTGTTTTAAACAACAAAGTGAAGACCAAATTCTCATTTATTTAATGACTACTAAAACATACTTAATTCTTGTATTCTCATAGTAGTGATACCTTTTGTGTCTCATCCTTCTTCTCCTGTTTGAGGATATCTGTAAGGTTTATCAGTTTCTCCATAGCCTCCACCTGCCTGCTCAGATGTTTTAGGTACATCCCACATGCTCGACAGTAGGACTCCAAAAGTAAACCAAATCTCTGGCTTACAGTTTTATTGTGCATTTCAGACCTATTAAAAAGGAACATATACAGGTAGTATAGTTTAAAATTGATGCTGCCCCTGTGCCCTTTCTTTAAGTGGGCATCATTTCCAACACACAGGCTTATAGCTGCCCTTCTCTCAAAATGGAATCCTATGATTCAGCCCACTTTTCGACTGTACTGATCTGGCTACAGCACCTCCTGTTTATTGCCCATATTATATCAGGAAGTACAACTGATTCTGGTCCCTGATTCCCCCAACCTACTTCTGAGGCTGTGTCCCCTGGTAAACACAGTGACAGAATAGCATCTTCAAAACTAAATATGATTGATTTATCCACAGGAACATAACAGAGAGAAAAGGATTGCAAAACACAGTTTCACCCAATGCAGCATGCGCCTCATGCAACTAGGAGGTAGATCTAATTTAGCCTTACAAACAAGGACTCACTCCTCGTTTGTTTTGCTGAACTACTAGACTTAACACGGCCGCCCCTCTGGAACTTGTAAATTACCATTAGTACCCTTCCTGTTTTCCCAGGAACTGGAGTTACTGCTTGTTTCTCTACAGGCCCTCTAGCCCTTGCTGACTCAGAGGCTCAGCTTTTTAACACTATTCTGTTTCTATGTTTGCAAGTTCCTAGCTCTTACACACCCCCAGAAGGCGTCAGGCACACAGATTCCACTTGGTAGAGGTAAACCTCCACACAGAATGGCCAGCCCTATTGTCCATTGAATACTGTACACTGGGACTATGGACAGTAATTCGCTCCTGGTTCCTAGAGCAGCAAGTTAACTATGGTTGATTTAACTCTTTAGTTACCCTTTAGTCAGCAGCACAGTAACCTCAAAACCCACATTTGTGGGGGTGTATAAAATATTCATAATTCCCACACTGCTCACAAGAGGCAATTTAGAAAAGGATCTTGCATATGAATGTAATTTGAAATATGTTAAATTTAGAAAGCTAGCAATGGATATGAGCTAATCATCTACAGTGGCCACGTTCACGTGGAATTTGTTGACAATCACACTGCACATAGTCAAATCAGCTGCTGATTGTGTAATAACAGCAATCATTGATGCTGAAATTTAAGATAAATGAAACCACCACTTTTTTTGTTTTAAGTTTTTCATTACACTTTCAACAGTGATTTAAGCAGAAAAACAAACTGGAACAACAATTTAATGAAGCAACAAAGGTTTAACCATAAGAATGGAATACAGGAAGTATATGGTAAAGGCAGAGTGACTCTTTCCATAAACATTAAATAGAGGACAGGAAAGATGGAAAGAACAGAAGAGGCTGAGGAAGGAAGACAAATGACAATATGATCATCCTAAAAGGGGGGGCATACTTGTGATACTTAATGCAACAAGAATGTACTGAACAAATTAACTAAAAGTTACTGATCTTTGTATAAACCTTTCACTGAGAACAGTGGGAGATCTATTGTGGATTGAGGGAGTATAGGGTCCTAAATTTATACTGCCAGCCCACCAAAGAAGGAAGTCAGTAGTCTTCAGTGACATTCCTACCTTAGATACATTATGTACTACAGAAAAACCTGGGACAGTTCATTCATTTTCCCTTTCTCTCTCTTTTCCTCTTCCAGTTTTAGGCACCAACTGACTACAGATTTGAGAACTAATTTTGTTTGTGGCATAATGCTTATATATTTAAAACTTAAAGTAGGTAACAGCTTAAGAAAAAAGGACATTTTAGTCTGCCATTTCATATTTCTCATTACAGTTGTACAACTTGGTGGAAACCCCACCATTACCCAAAAAAACTTCCCAAGTAAACTTACTTTAAGTGCCAAAAGAAAAAATGTCCTATTCTTTGATTGGTCAGTGCTTTCTTGAGTAAAAATCTCACGAGCAGATTATCCAAATATTGCTCATATTTCAGAACCTATTTAAGGGTAAGAAGAAACACGAATCTGAAACCATAGCTGTCATTTTGAGATTATTCCAACAGATAATACATAGGCAGACACATACAAGAGGAGTGACATTCTGGAAAAGGATTTTATAACTCAAGAATGTCTAGCCCATTGTTCCTCAATCGGCATTCCGTGGAACACTGCTGCTCCTCAGACACAGTGCAGGTGTTTTGTGACCCACCCTGACCCCCTGCCTCAGGGGGGTAGGGGAGCTGAGTTGGGACGCCAAAGGAGCAATTTAACACCCCAGCTGCAACAAAGCTTCTAGGCACATGGCAGTGCACACTGACACATACCTGGACTAGAGCATTTTGAATCTTCCATCACTGTTACCAGTTTGAGAATGTTTGCATCCAGTGTTCCACGTAAAGTAATTAATGCCTTTAGGTGTTCCCTGGTCCATTAACAGTTGAGAAATATTCATCTAGCCCTTATATTTAGTGTTTGCAAGTGTTAGCAGATATTGTTCCAACCCTGCCTAACAGTACATACAATGTATAAGGTCCAAACTTACCACTGATCTGACATTTCCTTTATTGTTAGGGTAACTGGCACCTACCAAATTTTAGCTTCCTCTTGTTATAGTTTCTAGGACTGTCTCCATCAGGGCACTTGCCCGTAATTCCATGCTACAGAAACCCAAATGGGTCTGGCTACTAATGTGAATCAGCAGAAGAGCTCTATCTTTTAGCAGGGTCTTAAAACCTCATACCGCATTATGGTAAAATAAACCAGGTTTGATCTTTCAAAGTTCCATCCTCTATATTATTCATTCCCCAGAACCACTAAAAAATTACTTTGTCAAGATTTCTTCTCTTGCTATTTCAGATTTAAGCAGCAACAATTAAAAACAAATGGTCAACAACAAATAATACTTTAAAAGAACCTCTTCTTTAAGACGACATGCAGTGTACCTGTACTAGCTGGATTAAGTACTGAGACAGTTTGTCATCTGTCAAATACTTCTCCAGACACCGAACTGCAAATGCTCGCACCAGTGGATCTGGATAATTACAGTCCAAAAGTTCCATTGCTTGTTCTGGCTTGATTGGAGGCCAGTCTTTTACCAAGCAGTACATCTGAGTACAACAAAAACAACCCAACGTAACATAACATGACATTTTATGCAGTTGCATGAACAAAACAATAGTTGTGAAATAGATCTGTGGAAGTACTAGCAGTCATTTTCCTGTTTAAAAATATTTATAAAATAATATAAAAATATACACAAGCTATATTAAGAATTCCAGTCTCAGGCATCTCACAGTTATGCAACCCAATGGGTTAGCAATGCATCAGGGATTAAACCAGGGACCTCTAGAAGTAAAAGCATAAAAGTCTCTTGGGCTAACAGGCTTGGAGCCGTTAGTTGTACCAGACTTGTATCATCTTTGGACAAGGCAGAGTGCAGGACAAAAAACACACACCAACCAATGGGCTGCACTAGCAGAATGTACTCTTAACTCCAACCATGACTCTGTCACGCAAGCTAAAGATGATGATTTTGAAAATCAAACCCATGCTATGTTGAAAATTACATATTTTAGTGAAGTTTGCTTGATGTGGTCAATTACCTGAGCTACTTCATCTCTAGAATTCCATTTAACAGACAAAAGTAATTTGGGTAGAATTTCTGGGGTATTTACACAATAATGTCTGTAAAAGAGAAAAAAAATATAACTTCCACATACAAAGTAGAGATAAACAGTAAGATTTATTTGATTACAGAAAAGTCATCTCAGTGGCCCTCAATCTTGAAATATTATCTACCTTTATGCCTGCAGATTCCACTTAAGTCAGCAGGGCTCTGCATGGGTACAGGTGTCTGTGGCATGTAAACAGCATAGAAATAATCTTTTATCACCTGCTTTGTTTCATAGGGTTTAAAAAAAAAAAAAAGTAACATGTTTTCCTAAAATGCTAGCCACAGCAAGGTAGAACCTATTGAACATCTGGTCAGAATTCAAATCAATTATGTGTTTTGTGAAATTAGAGAATTCCAGAACCACATCTTCATAATGCTTTATACCTGTGGCTCCAAAGGAAGTCCTTCTCTTGCTCAGTGATTTCAGACAGAGGGTCTCGTGTACAAATTGCACGGAGTTGCTCTTTGTCGCTTTCTCTTAATTCATTATCTCTAGCTAGCCTGTTACTCTGTTTGGGGGGGAAAAACAAAACAAAACCACCATGGTACATTGTCCTTCCACACTTTTCTGCTCTTATGTAAGCTGCTACACATCTGACATAAATATCCTTAGATAGTGTAATATCATTAATAATCTATGCTTGTTGTTGTTTCTTTCAATGCAAGAATGCAGCATTCTTTTATATTTAGAAAACAAAGGAAATGCTACCTTTATAGTGCTTTGATTTTTGTAACGGCTTACAACCACCAACCACCACAGGTCAGGATATCAGTTCAAGGAAATAAGCTGGATGGACAGACAACAGCACTTGGCACACTAACATCAAATGAGAGAACAGCAAGAGCCTCCAAAAGCACAAGATGAAAGTGACAACCCTATCCCGATTTATCAGACTGTTCAGGCAATCTGTTTGGGAGTGGGCAAAGAAAAAGCAAGACTGGAAGAGCAGAGTATGGGGGGGAAATAGGTGAATATGAAGTTGGAGACAAAATGTGGAACATGTTCAGAAAGATTTGAAAATCAGGAGGAGAGTTTCAAATTGATTTCCAATGTGACTGTAAAGCATGTGTTCATTAACGCTGAACAGATTTCCCAAATGGGCAAGGGCATTCTATGCAACCTGCAGGGGAACTGGGTCCATACTGGGACTGAGTTTAGTTAGTTTCATTCCATGTGCTCAGAGCTTGTTGCATTCCTTTACCCATTCTTTCTTTCATAAATTTTAGCAACTTTTAGTCTACAGATGGAGTTAAACTTTTTAGTTTTACAGAATGATGCCAGGGTAATGGAGCTTCCAATATTTTGTTTGTAGAACTGTTTGTAACGTAAAATGACAGAATTCACAAGGGCTCTCTCTGAGTGATATAAGGATCATCAGTATATGCTCTTTGGCAGAAGCCATAATTATTTATTGGACTTGTTGCCACCAAAAACAACAGATTTGGGTGGAGTGAGACATTTTGTGGATTTGTGTCATATTTGCTGAATTGTTTCAGATGGAAAAAAAGCCAAAAAACAAACTCCCCATCTTAAAATCGAAACATTTGTTATGACATTTTAAAAACAAAATATTTTGATTTTTGGATTCAAAGTGACTGATTAAATAAAACAATGAAACTGAAAAATAAGTAGCTGAAAAAAAAGGAGCCTCAATCTTTTTAAAAAAACACCTATTGTCTAAATTCAAAAGTTTCTGATTTTGGGTCAACTTAAAAACACAAGTTTCCCCCACTTTTTTGGTATGCTCAGCAAACTGGGGGAAAAAAAGCAAACAAACAAACAAAAAAAAACCAACCAAACAAAAAAAAACAACCCACCCCCCCCCCCCCCGTTATTTATCCAGCTCTATTCCTGTGTACTATTACTTTCTTAAATGAATTTATTTAGGAAACTGAAATGTTCTAGAAACATCTAGTTTTATTCAGCTGCACACATCTTAAAATATGAATTCATATTTTGAGATCTTCAGGATGCACAACTGTTATAAAACATGGCAAAATGAAAAGTGAAGAGAAAGCATCTTAGCTAAGTCAAATCTATCTTAAACATAAAATTTTGTCTGAAGTCCCCATTTTGTTGGCAGAAACCCTCTTTCAGATAGATTACTGGGAAACATCATTATGGGACTACCTAGACTAGGAATTCTCAACTTCTTTAGTGTTGCAACATGGTTGGGAGGGCTCTCAATCGTGCATGACACAAGGACACCCCTGTTCTACAGCCTGCCATCGCTGAGGCTGCACCCACCACCAAGGTTACTCTTGCCACCAGCATTTCAGCAGCAGCCAAAATGAAAGTGGCCCTGCTGCCAGAAAAAACCCTGCCTTCGCAGCAATTTTGGTGTCAGGAGGCTTGAGAAGCAGCCCCCTTGCCAGTTTTAGAGGCATCACTTCATAGAGTGCCTCGGCTGCCGCAGAAAGCTGCTGCTGCTCTCAAATTCACCAGCAGCCCTGAGGGAGCAGCAACCTGCTGCTAGCTACAGCTCTCCTCACCACCAAAAGAGCTCAGGAATGCTTCTTTTGGTGTTGGGAGAGGGGGAGGAGAGGAAGGGGACTCTTGGTGGCAGGCTGATTTACGACAACACACTTGGGTGCAGTGCCGCAACACATTTTTGTCTCCCAGAGAGAGACGCAAACGGTTTTGCCTTTTTAAGAGTATTATGCTTTAAGATGTACATAACAATATTTTAACGTAGAAGGAGCTGATAGATTAAAGACATACAACTATCTACTGCCTGCTAAAAACAGATACATAACATGTACTTAAGATAGCAAGTATTATGTTATGCCTCCACTTTTAGTTACCATTTTTATTGTTGCCAAGTTCCAAAGGGGTAGCTGTGTTAGTCTAGTTCAGCAAAATAAGCAAGGAATCCTGTGGCACTTAGACTAACAAATTTATTTATCGCATGAGCTTTTATGGGAGAAATCATCTGGCAAAGTGGGATTTTCTCCCATAACAGCTCATGCAATAAATAAATTTGTTAGTCTAAGTGCCACAGCATTGCTTGCTTATTTTTGTGTTATTTTAGCTACTCACTCACGAAAGGCATCCATCATGATATTATATAGGGACATTTAAAATACTTATATTAGGTCATAAGCATTTCCGAGAGGAATCAACATACCATACTCCCTTGTAGCCTGTATCTACTGAAAATCCCTTCTTGACTTGTTTCCTATCCATCTCCCAACTAATTAGTAATCCAGCTACTCTAGACTATTCACTTTTCTGGGTGCAGCTTCTAAAACCAATGAACTGGAGTCAGGTAGGGAAAGAAGCAAATCCTTTAGAAATGCCACGAGTGGAAATGTTTTTTCAAAGATCATATAATAGTTGTAGCACAATAATGTTTATTCCAAATGTTTTGCTCAGATAAAAAACAAGGATTTCACTTGATGTTATTTCAAGAGGCTCTATGAGAAAGAATTATGGGAGAGAACTTAGTGGATAAAGGATTTATGCCAGGAATGGGGCCATAACTCAATACAGTCTCTACTCTCTCTCTCTTTTTTTTTTTTTAAATTAAATAGTCTCATGCATCTATGTATTAATTTAAAAATAATAATAAAGAGCATGGTTTTAGCTTCTAGTAGACGCAGGTTCATTGCAAGAACAAAGCCAAATTAAAAAAAAAAAACAAAAAACAAAAACAGAAAAAAGGAAATAGAACAGGCACGTGTTATTGTCCAGAGAAAGCATCAACTAAAACCCAAACCAATCAACACTTCTCAAATTTCTTTTATAGATGCAGCTGTTATAAAGATTACTGTAACTGAAAGTTACTACAGAAAAATGATTTTTTCAGTTTCTTTGTGCATCTGACAGCATAGAGTGAACAACTATACACATTTCCCTGTACGATCATTTGGTTTTCCCCCTTCTTTGTGCAAGTATTTTAGAAAAAATGGGGGGAGGGGAGAAATAAAAAGGAAATTTATTTGCATGTTATACAAATTAGCAAGCAGATTTAGGGGAAAAGGGAAGCACCTGAAACTCGTTTTTCAAAACTGACTCAATTTCAAGTTGACAGTGCCCCTTCAAAATTTGATGTAGCTTAATGGTTTCAGAAATTGAACAGGAATCAGGAAGCTCAGTTCAAATCTAGATTTGCTTTTAATTCACTGTAAATTGGCGGGAGGTGGGGGGGTAAATCACAACATTTTCTTGACCTTCACTCAATATCACTGTAAAATAAGATTTAAAACTATTTTAACATGTTGGATCATAAGACAAAATGTACCTGCTTATTAGGTCAGAAAGCTCATGGTTTAGGTCAAGCCCAGTGGGAAAATGCATTTATCCTGTTGAGGTCAACATCAAAAACTTGAAATTCTATGAAGTGTGGGACAGTAAAGTAGATCATATAAAAATATAATATTTGAGAAATCTTTTTAAATATAGCTGAGATAACAATGGATCTACATATGCTCCATTACAACAGTATCTACAGTTGATCTTAAATCTTGCTCAATTAGTTAAAAGTGCAATGTTGTGCATTTCAAAATTAAACAAAGAGACATGTATATTGTTTTGTATAACAGAAGACATTTGATAGAACAACACTAAGGCAACTTGGCCTGGTAGCTTCCACAGTATTTGGGACTAACTTGTTTAAGATTTTTGACAAGTATATGGATAACACTAAACTCTAAGTCGGTGTCCTCCTGAATATGCAGCATGCATTGTCTTGTATATTCAAGGTTGTATTTTCAAGTTATTTGACATCAATACTATTATACAGCCATAAACACACATGGTACTTTACAGAACACATATCTCCTGCCCTGAAGAGCTTACAAGTTTAAACAAGTAAGGCAATACAAGGGACAACAGGCACAATAGTATGGAGATATCAATAATGGTAAGACAAATTTAGGAAAATTTTATGAAAAATGTTTTAAATATGTAGTGGAGAGAGCAGTAAGAAGGTACTTGGCAGATAAGCAGTGGGTGGTTCCTGGAATTTTAGTAGGGAGTAATGTGGAAAAAAAAAAAAAGGCACAAAATAAGGAAAAAGGAGAGGAGTAGCAGAATGCATCATTGGATTGACCTGGAAATGGAATTGGAGGCTAAGGCACCTTTCTCTATCTCTAATTGTTATTCTCTCACTCCTAAGTAGTATAGGGTTGAGCAAGCTAGTTCAATAAGAAACAAATAGCCACCTAACCCATGAACTTTTTTTTTTTTTTTTTAAGTTCAAAACAGACCCCATAATCTTTGTCATGCCTTTAAAAACCTATTAGAACTTCCACCTCTGCACTTTCAGCTCAGGGTTAAAAAAAAATTGTACTGAGCTTTTTACATCTGAATATTGGGGGAAAAAAACAAAACAAAACAAAGCCTCTAAAATTATCTGTTTACAGTCCTTAACCAAAAGACACAAATATGCTTCAGATGTGCTTCCTATATCTAAACTGGACTATTGATCAATGAGTAGATGTGTCCATTTGTGACAATTAAAGGACACAACTACTAATCTGTCATGCAGATAGGCGAAAATGACAGTACTGTGAAAGTGTAACAATCACCTGGTTCATATGATTATTTTCCTGTTGAAGAAAGAGACATAGGGAGATTCAGTAGAGTGTTTTACAATTTTTAAAATTTCCATAGTCATGGGCACAAAGTAAGAACCTGGACTGACAAGTCTCAGCTACTGTGAAGATGTGGATATTCTAGAAACCACTAACTGCCCTCACTAGAGCCACTGCTGACCCCTCAATCCTAAGGGCCATACTCATCCTCTTCAGTCTTCACTACCTTTAATCAGAGATTTACAGGCCTCCCTTCCCTCTGCTTTCACACACAGGCCGTTTTCATCTTTTTACTACCACCAAAATCTGTCTTGTCCTCACTACTAACTCTGTTTCCTAAAGTAACAATAATCACGTTACCTTAATTTTTTTGTGAGGTTTGTCCCCCTTTTCCCTTTCCCCCTCCTCATCACAATTTAAAACAGTAAGCTCATCATGGAAGGGACTGTGTCTTTATACCCATGTAAACTTCTTTCATGCTTCTGAGTAAGTCAGATACAACAGCAGTGATAGTGGTGGTGATAACAGCCAATAATGTACTGTAGGCAATTAAATCCACTTTTTGGCAACTAATCAAGTGACTGGCTGTCCAAAGGTTCTGAGCACCTACAACTCCAATCAGATTCAAGCTTCTCAGCCTCTCTAAAACCAGGTCAGTTGGGGTAGATCAATCCTAACACTGACACTGCTGCACAAAAAAAAAATGGAGCAGTGGGGGAGAGCAGAAACTTCCACCCCACTGTTAGGCCAGAACTGGGCTACAGGCCAAGCTGGGGTTCATATCTGCATTCAATACAGGAATATCACAAATTCCTCCTCCTCCAGAGGAGGAGAGGGTGCATTGTGGCTCTGAGAAAGAAATATTGAGCCTCAGGGACACCTGATCAGGGTGGAATGATTTAAATCAAGGCAATTTTAAGAAGTTTGAATCAATGTTTTCATTTGTACTTCAGTTATTTTCTAAAGAAAGATGCATTCTCTTTTAAAGAAAGGTGCAATTTTCATCCATTTATATAAATATTAAACATGATTACCACTAAATTGATCTCTTACATTGGACTTGCTACCTTATAACTATGTGCATTAATTTAAGTAATTACATAGCTTAATATTTTTCAGATTCTTATTAGTTGTACATTTAGAATGTATGAAAACGGTGAATGATATATTGTCTATTTACTAGATAATTAACATTTACTCATGATTTGTGTCAAGCTACATTAGTATGGTAACAGGAATTTAATTAAACACAGTGCATAAAATTTATTTTATTAAACAAAACAAGCTTTCAGTATCGCATATGACCTACTGTGCCATATCCATAAACCTTGACCTCAAATGTTAGATTCCCCCCCCGCCCCCCATTTCTTCAAAAAAGCAGCCTTTAATTCAGTTTTTGATAGAGGCTCATGGATTCAGCAAATTTATGGTTCAATTAAATGTTTTAAGGGATGAGAAGTTTAGACCTTAACATGCTTTGCATTATATCCAGAATTCATTTTCAAGCCTTATTTTGAAGAGGAAAAAAAAATACTCTATTTTAGTTTTCCAAAAGAAATAATCGATTTATATCCACTCTGGTAGAACACAGAACCTGGAGATCAAAATTGCCAAAGAAAATAAAGGTTTTTTTTTTTTTTTTTTTTGACAAAGCCTATAAAAAAAAACCAAACAAGAAATTATGGGAGGAAAGTGAGGAAGAGAACATTTAGAAGAAATAATGCCACTGATGGAGAACCTAATCCTATTTTTTTTTTTGGGGGGGGGGGGGGGG